>CM044013.1:41763317-41780817 GCA_024085815.1 Flaveria linearis
AAAGTTATGGCAGCTTCCTATTCATCCTTGAAGACCTGGACTGTATCCATCCAGATGACCTGGAGTACATGGAGATAGTCCAGCAAATGGCTCATCTCACTCACAGAGCCAAAAGGTTCTATAAGAGGACAAGAAGGAAGTTTCCCAGCAATACAGCCAGTGGAAAGTTTGGACTGGATAAAAGCAAAGTTTAAGTGTTACAATTGTAACTTGATGGGTCACTTTGCTAGGGAATGCAAGGCACCAAGAACAAATAGTGGACCAGCACAATCCAGACCAAACTACACTGATAAAGCTACCCAGAATGAGAAGCCAAAGCAGCAAGCTGCAGTTGCTGTTGAAGAAGGAGGCTTTGACTGGAGCTTTCAGGTGGAAGATGCATCTCCAAACCAAGCATTGATGGATGACCATGATGAAACCAAGGTATTGGAACATCTTTGTACTCCTGAATGTATTGCTAAAGTTAACAGATACAGGTCCTATAACTTAGAGACGAGATCTGATCTTGAGTCCTTGAACATCTTAAAATCTGATTTTAGAAAGACTGAAAATGATTATAAGTTAAAGATAAAGGACTTAGAGAAAACCATTTCAGTTCTAAAACATGAGCATACAAATTACAAGACTCAGATCAAGGATCTCATAACTAAGGTAACTGAATGCCAGGCTGAGCTTATGATCAGCAAAGCCAGGGTAGAAAAACGTGTTCTTGAAGAAGAGACCTTCAAGAACATCGTATCCTCATCCTTGCACGCAAAAGTTTATTATCAAAATAAGTAGGGACTTGGGATATAGTGAGATAGTTCCTCCATATATAATCTTGTCTGTAAGATCACCTAGGTGTGGAACTTGTGAAGATGAGCTTCCTCACATTGACCCCTTGAGTGAAGAGGATGAAGAAGTGGTAGTGAAGAATTCCTCTGAGAAGCGTGAAGAGGAGGATTCTAAGAAGGGTCACTATCCTACTGAGGAGAGCAGGAAGCCTGAGATGACCAAGTCTATGAGGAAGAACTTGATCAGAAAGAGCAAGAGAAAAGCTAGGAGGGCTCAAGAGATCAAGGTCACTTTCAACTCAAAGCAGAAACAAGTCTTTATTTTTGCAGGGTTTGACATGGTTAAGACTGAAGACATCAACCTCAACTCTTCTACAAAGAGTTCTAGTTCATGTTCAAATCATCTCAGCATCAAGAAGAAGGCTGATCCGTTGTGTACCACTGCTACACAGCCTGAACCATCAAACTCCAAGAACAGTCCTCAACCCAAAGGAACTGTCTCAGCATCTGCGAAGATGAAGGTGGAGAAGGGAAGTGATAAAAGTCAGCCTTGTTCTCAAAAGAAAGCTCTTGGAAAGAAAAATATAAGATGTGTCATGTGTGAAAGTACCTCTCATCTTGCTAAGGATTGTCCATACAATCCAAAGAGTACTTTTCATGTGACCAAGAAAGAGACTCCCAAGAGATCTAAGAAGAATTCAGCTTCGGAAGGAAAATCTGTTTCCTTCGGAAGCTCCAAAGGAAAGAAGAAGGCAAGTGGAAAATTGCCTTCGGAAGAAAATTTGGTCTCGGAAGAAAGGAATACTTCTGAAGCACTTAAGTCTGTTGCAGTGTTAGCAGGATCTTCCGAAGGTTCAGTCATCAAAACTTCCGAAGTCTCAAAAGCTTCCGATGTGTTGAAGGTCAGTTCCAAACTTCCAAAGGTGGTGTGGAAGTCAAGGAAAGACCAAGTGACTGAAAGTTCTCCATCAATAACAGCAAGTGATCCTCAGAGCACAACTATAGGATCTATTACTGTTTTAATACCTTCTACTTCCTTTGATGAGCCCAAGACCAATAAAGTTTGGGTTTCCAAATATAACTAATCATTTTCTTTGTGCAGGAACAGCTCAAGACAAACAAAAATGTCTGGATCATTGATAGTGGCTGTTCCAGGCACATGTCAGGCAATAGGTCACTACTTTAGAACTTTGAAAGGATTGATGGAGGACCAGTTGCTTTTGGAGGAGATGAAGGAGGTTACATTTCTAGATGGGGCAAAGTCATAAATGGTAAGCTCAGCATTGAGAAGGTAAACTTTGTCAAGGAGCTTGGGTACAATCTTCTGAGCGTATCCTAATTTTGTGATCAGAGTCATAACATGCTCTTTACTAAGCATGAGTGCATTGTTCTTAAGCCCAGGGTGATTATTCCTCATGAGCATATTCTGCTCAGAGCCCCCAGGAGAGGGAACATATATAAGATGGACTTGTAAGAAACATCTCCCTCAGGAGAAGTTTCATGCTTTCTATCTAAAGCCATGTTGGTCCATTGATCAGTTTTTCAGTGCAGAAAACTGTTTGAATCGTTCAATACCAATCACAAACAACTCATAAGAAGATTTGATGAACTCAAAAGGGGACTAAAAAGTATTCAAAGATGATCCAATAAGCACCAATACATAAAGAAATGAAATAAGCTCAATATATTCAATAAACTCCAGCTTACAATAGCCTCTTGCAACAATAATACACGATTAGGGTTTTTGCAAGGATGGCTAACAAAGAGCAAAATGAAATCTATATATAGCTGTCATAGTTTCGCATATAGTTTCGCTGGGGGCGAAACTATACTGGCGAAATAGTAATTTCGCCCGGCAGAAACTAACAGTTTCGTCGGGTGAATATCTAGTTGACTGTGAGCGAAACTACAGTTTCGCTCACAGTTTCGCTAGAAAGCTATATTTACATTTAAACTAAATAACATACAAAAGAAAACTAACATAGATCCTATTACAAAGAAATATAAACAAAAACTAATCTAATGGTGAGTCCAACCTATCTTGATCTTCAATACTCCCCCTAGGTTGGATCTCACCCACTCTGCTTGTCTTGATATCTCTATTCAGCTCCAGCATACCCCGCACCTGTACCTCATGTATCTAGTTCAGCTCCTGCAGATTTCTTATCTTGAACTTGAGCACTTGATTTGCCTTGGTCACCTCCTGCTCTAACAGCTCCATTGGGATGAGCACTAGCTTCTGCAAATTGTTTTGTCAGATCCTGGATATCCATGTTTAAATCATCTTCAGCTCTTATCTTTTCAGCTAGCTCCTTCACCTCAGCCCTCACTCCTCTGACTTTGTTTGAAACAATCATAAACAAGCTAGCCTCCTTCCTTGTCTCTTCTCCCGCTCCTGCATTAATATGGTTCTCACATAGAATGAGCAGATCTTCATCTGAGAATCCAAAAAGTTCCATAGGTTCAAAGATTCGATATTCGACACCACCCTTCACTCTAATAACAGCCTCCCCCGTCTGATTGTCGTAGAATCATTTCTCAAACCCTTGAAGACGAGAAGGGGAGGGATCTACCAATCTCACCCTTTGAACAGTCTTTGGGGGCTTCATGCTTAACACAATCTTCCCCTTTCCTGTAACCCAGTCTTTGTCTTTCTTCGATCTTTTTTCTTTCTGCTTTCATAAACCCAAAAGCTTCGAAGTTATCTCTGAGCCCATTTTGAATTTCTTCCTGCAGAAGCTTGGCTCGTTCACTCAGATGGGCTTCAAGAAGGGGCAACGATGCCAATCTTCTTAAGTCCTACTTAGGCAAGGTCTCAAACGCCTTCCTCTTATGTAAATACGTAATTCCTCCCCCTCTCCTCTTGATCACGAACATTTTGAGGTCGGGATTGTATTTCCAGCTCACAATCCTCTTATCCGCCTCTTTCCTCTTCAGACCTTCCAGATTTTGAAATAAAGGGGTTAATTCTTCAGGTTCCTTCTCCCTCACAAACCAATCGCTCTTTTCCATTTCAGTAACATCGTTTTCATTCTCACTCTTCTGGATCACATAAGTCAAGGTCCTTTCATCCACCTCATAAAACTCAGACTCTGAGTCATAATCAACTAACTGCTCCTCTTCTACCTCCTCATCCACCAGACCCTTTGCAATGGGTTGCTCAGCAGTTTCAGCTTGTTTTCCCATCTGCTCTTCTCCAGTAAAATCCCTAAGATTTATTCCCATATCAACAAATCCAGCTTCAAACACATCATCATCAGTCTGTATATTCTCCATTTTAGGTTCTTCAGTTCTCTTGCCAGAGCCTCTTGCTTCTTCAGTTGCTGCTCCTGAGGTGCCCTCTCCTGCCCTTGATGAAGTACCCACATTCAGAAATGGGTACTTAGATATGTCAGTCAGATCATCTAACTCATGTTGAGTTAGCTGATTAGGCAGGCCGGCAGCAGCTTTTAATTCATTTACCTCCTTCAATAATCTTTTGATTAAATTATTTTGATCAACCAACATTTTCTGCATACCCTCCAACACTTCATCTTTTTGTTTCTCCCTCATCTTTTGATTCATCAGCTTGGTTTTCATCATGCTTAATTCGATTGTGAGAGAGGTGTTGAGGTTTTTGATTACATCCTCGTCCAAACCGGTGTGTCTCTCAGTTTGTGGGGGCTCAGAGAATGTTTGATGCTTCTGTTTTGTCCTCCTCTCTTGCTCCCTAGTATCAACATTCTTCTTGGACCTCTTTTCTTTCTCAATCCTGGCTTCAGTCGCCATCTTAGTCACTTCTTTCTCAAAGTCATAATCTTTCTCCTTAGCATACCTCTTTCTTTTCTTTACCGCCTCCAACTGACTTGTTCTAGTCTCCTCTGTTCGTCTGTCTTCAGATTGGATCACCCTCCTGATGTAAGCCCATCGATCAGGAGTATACATGTTTTCCCACAAGTGAGTGATCCGACCACTGAAGTCGTGCCTGATAGCACAACAGTCGGCAAAGATTCGGGTATTCATCGACATTAGATTCTTGACTTCTCCGTGTCTTTGGATGTTGGGGACTTGATCGTCTATGATCATCTGAAGAAATCTGGGATAAAGCAGCCATTTATCCTTCTTCAGGGCCATTATGTTTTCTGCCATGCAGCTAAATATAAGATTTGCTATGGTAGCCTTCTCCCCTCTGCAGCATATAACCATAGCTTTCGCCCAGTCTAAGTTCAGCCCATCCGATCCACCTTTTCGGTGGTCTAAGCACATTATGAAAATGTGGGCAATGTATCTCCACTCCTTGGATAGAAAGGATTTTTTGATTTCCTTTCTAGTCCCAAAAGGAGGACCTTCATATCCCATAGACAGGAAAGCATCAAACACCTCTTGATCAGTCAAATCAATGTCACCTCCAGTGTCTTCTTCCAATCTCAGCACTCGTGATATAATCTCTTCTGTAATAGTCACCTGGTGATCCAGAACTTTAGCTATAATACTCTCAGAATCTCCCCTTGTGTTGTACTCAGCTGTTCGCCAGAAATCTCGAATGTGTACATCATAGATAGCAGTGGAATGTGAGATGGCATATGCTATCGGGGATCTCTGCAGCCATCTGATGCAGTCTCTAAATCTGGCTGCTTTAGGGTGAGCATCATCAAGAATGGCTGTGATGTTGTTCCGCACATCGAACTTGAGATTTGCCATAATGAGTTGAGAGATAAACAAACTAAGTTAAAAAAAATTAAACAAAAATTTAAATTTAAAGGTATTTACAGAAATAATGAAATAAACAAATAATTGTAAAATATGGAAAATACATATATATATATATATATATATATATATATATATATATATATATATATATATATATATATATTATATACAAGATGCAGTTTCGAAAAGACGAAACTATAGTTTCGCTATGACGAAATTATAGTTTCGTAACAACAAAACTATAGTCTCGGCAGTTCATAAGGATAGATTCGACTGGGCGAAACAACAGTTTCGTCGGGCAAAACTGAATTTTATTGGCGAAACTGTTAAGTTCGCTCGGGCAGCATAACCACATAGTTTCGCTAAATTAAAGGAACTTTCGTTCAGTTTCGCTAGAAGAAGGGTAGTTTCGCAGGAAGAACTGCGAGACTACCCAACAGTCACAGTCCAATCCAGTCAAATGCGGGAAAGTTAGCCTATGAAACATATGTTCTGAGTTTGAAACTCACCTCAGAAGTCCAAAATCGAGTCAAAATGCAACAAAACAAGACAGAGACGGAGATTTGATATAAAAGGCTAGAAAACCTTAAAGAGTACTCAGTTTCATCAAAAGTAATTTTTTTGGGAAAGTGAGTGATTTGATTCAAAACTATGTTTATGTACATAGGAGTTTCGCAGAGAAATAAAAATATAGTTTCAACAAAGCAAAACTATAGTTTCGCCCAGGCGAAACTATAGTTTTTGCATGGTGAAACTATAATTTCTGCAAGGCGAAACTGTAGATTCGTCTCAACACAGAAGTGTTGGCGAATCTGCATTTCCCTAATCAGAACTGCATAGCGAAATTGTAGTTTTGCAGAAACTTTAAGAAACTCTAATTAATTAAAATAAAAATAAAAATAAAAATAAAATAAAATTAATAATAATAAAAGAAATTGCCTTTTGAAAACTTTATTGCCTCAAGATATCAACACTCATATATAAAAATAAAATAAGACTAAAATTAATAATAAATGGTAAGAAGGATATAGTATAATGTTTTTCTCGAAGTTTTCAGAGGATCATGACTTAGCGAGATTGCTGATATGTTTGTCCGCTTAAACCCATTCCCTGTTCTTTTCAACTCCTGATCTGCAACTGTTTATCATGTTCTGAATTGTCTTAGTAACTCAGCAACTTGGTCCCCACTGATATTTGATAAAGAACTAGTCTCGTCATCAAGGTTTATTAAGCATAATCATTGATTTTGCCTGATCACTATACTGAATCTACTTAATGCAACCACAATGACTGGCATATATACATATGGGACACTATAATGTACAGATGCAGACATACATATATGCAAGGTATACACATGAGATGCAGAATCAACCTACAACTAAATGATGAGAGCTTCAGGTCAATGCTTTCGCATAGCAGAGAAGATCGTCTAGGCGTGTTGATGAGAGCTTCAGGTCAATGCTTTCACATAGCAGAGAAGTTCATCACTCCAGGTCAATGCTTTCGCATAGCAGAGGAGATAAACACACATCTTTTCTTATGTAAAGTATGAATGTATATACAGTAATGAGCTATTTGAGATTATTTAATGTTTGACTTAGAGGGCGTTATCACCGAGTCACCATCCCAGTGGGAAACACCATAAGCTTCATATCGATAATCTAATCCTAAAAGAAAACTCAGTACAGGAGCAAGACATCAATTAGCAACTCTCAACCAAGTTTTAGACAAGACTTGTATCTTTGTGCAGACTAAAATATCATGAGGATAATCCTTATCACTGAGTTATGATCTTTAATTTGGTTGCATGATCACTTGTTTACTTCGTTTTTGGGATGAGTCTATCATGCATATCCCAGCGTAAGATGTCCCCTTTTTCTTACTTCATTTTCTTGAATTCATGAGAGAATAAAAATTAAAACTTATTATTAGCATTAATCTCCCCCGAAATTTTCATTTGACAGCTTACTTAATAGAAAATTTCTTAACAACTAAAGTAAAAGAAAAATAAGAATAAAAAGTAAAGATATATGGGACTTAAGGATTCTCTAAGCAGAAAACAAACAACACCATAAAGAGAAAATATGTACATATATACATCTTAAACAGTTGTTTTGCTCAGAAAAGGTTTTCAGAAAGATTTTAATCCTAGCATAGAGATCAGTTCATAAAAACATGGTTTATCAAATGTTTTAGTGAAAAGATCTGCTTTCTGCTTCCTTGTTTCAATAGGAATAATATCAATGAACCCCTTTTCCTGTGCATCACGGATGGCGTGAATTCTTGTTTCGATGTGCTTGGTTCGAGTGTGATGAATTGGATTCTTGGCAATTCCAACGGCGGCTTCATTGTCACAAAAGATTGGAGTGTTAAGGAAATTGATGCCATAATCCATCATCTGGTGTTGAATCTAGAGCACTTGGCAACAGCAGCTTGATGCAGCGATATATTCAGCTTCTCCCGTGGATAAGGACACTGTTGTTTGTTTTTTGCTTTGCCACGAAACAAGACAGTCACCCAGATATTGGCATCCACTGGTGACCGACTTTCTGTTAATCCTGCAACCACCATGATCACTATCAGAAAAAGCATGTAAATCAAAGTTCCCACCTTTTGGGCACCAAAGTCCCAAACGAGAGGAACCCTTAAGGTAACGAAAAATGCGTTTAACAGCTAGCTCATGTGATTCTTTGGGATTGGCTTGATAACGAGCACAGTAGCACACAGCAAATGTGATATCTGGACGGCTTGCAGTCAGATACATGAGAGATCCGATCATCGAGCGATATCGATGAGCATCCACGGACTTCCCATTATCATCAGGAGACAAGCATGTCTGAGCAGTGAAGGGAGTAAGTTCTGGCTTTGAATCATCCATGCCGAACTTTGTGATGATTTCCTTGATGTACTTCTATTGGTGAATAAGAATACCTTCAGGTTTCTGTTCCATCTGCAACAATAAGAAGAAGCACATCTCCCCCATCATGCTCATTTCAAAGCGATCCTTCATCACTTCTTCAAATTCTTTACACAGCTTTTCATTTGATGATCCAAAGATAATATCGTCTACATACACTTGAACAATCATCATCTCACCATCAACCTCCTTCTTGAATAGTGTCATATCTATAGTCCCACAAGAGAAACCCTTGCTGAGAAGATACTGTGTCAAGGTCTCATACCAGATTCGGGGAGCTTGATGCAACCCATACAAAGATTTGTCTAGCTTGTATACTTTTTCTGGAAAATCTGGATCCTCGAAACCTGGTGACTGACAAACATAGATCTCCTCATCAATGTTTCCATATAGAAATGCACACTTCACATCCATCTGAAAAACTTTAAAGTTCTTGTTAGCTGCATGTGCAAGAAAAATTCTGATGGCTTCGATCCGAGCAACTGGAGCAAACAATTCAGTGTAGCCTATCCCCTCCTCCTGGGCAAATCCTTGAACAACCGGTCTAGCTTTATTTCTGACAACAACACCATGATCATCTGGCTTATTCCGGAATACCCACTTGGTACCAATGGGGCATTTGTTTGGAGGAAGATCAACTAACTCCCAAACTTTCAACTTCCTGAACTGCTGCAACTCAGAGAGTCCACTCAGCTTGGGTCTTCAAGTGTCTGTTTATAATTCTTTAGAACAATCTGAGATAGAAAAGCTACATAAAGACACTCATTTATCAATCCACTCTGACTTCGAGTCCTCACTCCGTCTGTGATAGATCCAATGATGTAGTCATGAGGGTGATCTTTTAAGGTTTCAAAATTAGTTTTAAGTAATAAAGGATTATGTTGAGATGTGGATGTGGAAGTGGATGGTTGTGCAGGGGGAGATGAATTTGAGGGGATGCGAAAATGAGTTTTGAAGTTTAAGTTTATGTGGCTTTTTGTGTTGTTTTCCTTTTGCACAGGCCATACATTTTTCTACCACAGAATAATCTTTCAGTGGTAGTCCCCTGACCAAATTGTTCTTAACTAACTTATTTATCAATTTAAAATTGATGTGCCCTAATCTTTTATGCCACTGAAAAGATTCATGGGAAGAAGCTTTTGATAAAAGACAGGTCACGGTGGAAGATGATTCTTTTGATCCCATATTTAACAAATAGGTATCATTTCTCCTTGGAGCTCGCATGATCACCATCTCTTCAGGGATAGAAAACTCTGGTTTCAAGAACAGACATTCATTGGCGAGGAACATCACAGGAATATTTTTATCACAGATCTGTGATACACTGAGAAGATTGAACGCCAATTCTAGAACATAGTTGACTTTCTCCAAAGTAAGGGAACCATTTGAGACATCTCCTTGGCCAATCATCTTTCCACCCTTCTTGTCTCTAGCAAAAGCAACATAGCCACCATCAATTATTCTAAAATTTGTCAGCAGGTCCTTAACCTAGTCATATGTCGGGAACATCCACTATCTACATGCCAATAACTATTTACAGCGGCCTCTGAATGTTCCTGACATTTAAAAAAATTGGTTAGACTTTGGAAATTGGGAACCAAGTCTTAGTGTACTTAGGTCGTGGAGTAACAGATCTTCTGTAAAAGAAACCATTCACAAAAGCTGTCAATCTAGTTCCAAAAGGTTTATTCTGTATACTACTACCATCTGATTTAGGACATTGCTTTATTAAGTGATCATCCTTTCCACATCTAAAATAATGAGATCTCAACTTTGTTTTGGAACAATTTGATAAAGGAATTCTATCAATAGATATTTCTTCATCACATTCAGACAATCTCAAATCTGAATCACTGTACTAGTCATATGACTCGTTTGACTTCCCTGTAATAACATCCACTTTAACCGATTTTTGTTCAATTTTATCTTGGTTACTTTCAGTGGGAGAAGACATTTCTTTATCTTTTGGTTTCGAAATCCTTGTCGGTGTAAAAGATGGGATTGGATGAGAGAAGAATTTGTTAAAGCAGTTAGTTTTTGATTCACTTTCAGAGACATGACCTGAAAGTTGAGCTTCGTCATTCATACATACATTAACATCAAATGCGGAATTTAAAACATTCAAGTCATCACAAGTGTTTGACACAGAACATCCTAAGTTACTATTACATGCCCCAGAGTTTGAATCCAAAATAGTTCCACCAGACACAAAATGATTACTTAAGCTAATGTCTACAAAAGACTTCTTGGAATCAAAATTATGATTACTAGAGCTCCCAAGACCACTACTGCCACCATAATCATATCCTTCTCGCAACTCCTTAGAATTATCTCCTTCTAAACCTGTAATAGAGCTGTTAGTATCATTCTGTATAATCTCTTGTATCAACTCATTTGAAGGATGAGGAGTGGGCATAGGAGAATAACAGAAAGTACTAGGAGGAGGATATACCAATGCATCATTTTCATTACCCAAACCGGTCTTGATCCTTGCCCCCCTTTGTTTTTTGCATAATTCCTCCCTTTTCATGCTCGAAAGAGACCACTGTTCTAGTTTATTTTTAAGTTTTCTAACTTCAAATTCAGCAAGTGTGACTTGTTCAGTTAAATAGTTAACCTCACAGTTCTTTTCCAAAAGGGTCCTTTTTAAATGTTCATTTTCTTTCAAAGCTTCTCTTAATTTGACAAAGTACTTTGACTCATTTTGTTTAAGCTCTTTATTAGTTTTCTTTAATTCATTTTCATTCATTATAAGCAACCTGTTGACTTTATATATACCAACCAAACGGATTTTGCATGCGGAGGAACACATGTCTTCAACAATTTCATAAGGAAGATCCATTACCAGTTTTTCTGCTGCTGCTGCGAAAGCACGATCACATTGGCAATAAGGAGTGTTCCTCTTGTACTCCTCCATAGCTGCGTTCTTGGCTTCTTCAATCATTGATTCCATGTTCAGCTCTTCTTTTTCACTAGCCTTCTTTGCAGCGGATTCACACACCAGTTTAACATCTTCCTTAACAGCTTCACACACTAAACCAGTTTGAACCATATTTTTTGAACCACAGCTTTCTGAACCACACCGGCACATTCCTTAACCTTTTGATCTTGAATTACCTCAGACCCAATAGATTCACCATTGCCATCAACTTCATTATCAGCTTCATCATAGAACTCCTTGAAAGGATCAAAACAGTCAATGTACCCATCATCAAGAGCATGTTCCTCCACTATCTCGGCAATCAAGGCATGGTTAATTTCCTCCTTTGACTCCTCAATTTCTGCACTCCAATCAAAGTTGGTCAACAGAGCAGTTTCGTTCTTGGGCTTAGCTTCTTCAACCTTATCCATGACTGGGATGGTTCTTGAGTTTCCAGAATTAACAGGTTCGGTGACAATGGGAGAGGGACACTCCCTTTTGAAATGACCGAGCTGCTTACAGTTGAAACACCTCAGCTTAGACTTGTCATATCCTAGAGCGTTGTTCTCACTCTGGTTTCCAAAATTTTTTCTGCCGGTTCTCTCCATAAACCTCCTGGCACGAAGAGTAAGCATGGCCATTTTCCACTGAATGTCAGTTTCTTCAAGATCATCCGGATCAACCTGATACATGTCTTCCACTTTCATACCACGTCCTTTCAATTCTCCAGCAACCAAAGCCTTATAACTGTGCACAAATAACCCAAACAGTGCCATAGTATCATGTGGAATTTAAGTAGAAACTAAGGCATTTGAACTTGACCCAGCATCCTTAGAACCATTACCAGAGTTGACATTTTTACCATACCCAGAGTTAACAAAGCCACCATTACCAGATGAACTCCCACAAGCTACACCATAATAGTAAGAGTTTGTAGCGGATGAAATCAATGCAGCATTTTAAGGAAGGACATTAGGAGACATCATGGTTTGATTATACTCTCTTCTCTTCACATCAAGATCAAATGATTTTAACTTGTTGATAACATCCATTAACTTGTAATGAGCAAAATTCCTTTCTTGTTTGAGCAATTTGATTTGCAGATTCCACTGAGCAGGAAGAGAGTCTAATAATTTACTCACTTGCTCATGATTGCCAAGCTGTTCATCATACTTCTTCAGGTTGCTCGAAACTGACAGAAAGCGGTTTGTTATATCAGTAAGTGTCTCATGCTTATATCCCACGAAGGAGTTAAACTCCTTCTGAGCCTGAGCTTTCTTGTCTTTCTTCAGATCTTCGTTCCCATCATAAAACTCACATAAGGCATCATACAATGCCTTAGCGGTAGTGTGTTCAGCAAACCTGTTATAAATATCCTGATGCAAACATAGAATCAAAGCTCCAAGAGCTTTCTTGTCCTGATCAAGCAGCTTAATGTCAATCTCAGTATAAGTGCTAGAATCAGTGTTTGGTGAAGTAACAGATCCGACAGTTGTTGTTGGTACGTGAGGTCCATTTGTAATAGATTCCCACTGACCATGATCTGTGTAGAAGAAGAAAGCCTTCAAGCACCGTTTCCAATCCTTAAAATTCTCACCGTTGACAAGCCTCGGTGGCCTGTTTGGTTGAACACACTCCATATCAGTCACATTCACGATTGAAGAAGACATGATAAAAACAAAAATTAGATTCGCTGATAAAGATGTAGATTCACTGCTAAATTCGCTGGAATAGTGTCGCTGAATTTGCAGTTTCGCCCAGGCGAAAGTGCTTAGTTTCGCTGGAGGGCGAAAGAAAATAACTTAGTTTCAAAAGAAGAGGGCTACTTTCGCTCACAATTTCGGCAACACTTTCGCTAGCCAGAAACAGTGAATTGCTTAGTTTTGCTGTGAATTTCGCAGGAAACAAGCTTGAACTTTCGTTCATATTACTTTCAGCAGCAATTTCGCACAAGAGTCACCCAATCAAGAATGAACTTTCGTTCAAAAACCACAGTTTCGCACCAAAAGCCTCATATGGGAAAATATCAGTTTCACTGAAAGAAGCAGTAGTTTCGCTGGAAGATTCTATAATTTCACTGGAAGAAAAGAAAACCCTTTTAAACCCCAAATTCAGTCGAAAATCACCCAAATCTCAAATGACTTTGAAAAGGAGTGATTCACAAAGCTTCCTCAATCAGAAACAAGCAATATGCAATCAATTTTCATGACAAAAACACTCTGTTTTGATGTAGAAATGGAGAAATAGTGGTATTGAACAAAAATAACCAAAAACCTCAAACAATCAAGAGCACTAAGGCTCTGATACCATATTGTTGGTCCATTGATCAGTTTTTCAGTGCAGAAAACTGTTTGAATCGTTCAATACCAACCACAAACAACTCACAAGAAGATTTGATGAACTCAAAAGGGGACTAAAAAGTATTCAAAGATGATCCAATAAGCACCAATACATAAAGAAATGAAATAAACTCAATATATTCAATAAACTCCAGCTTACAATAGCCTCTTGCAACAATAATACACGATTAGGGTTTTTGCAAGGATGGCTAACAAAGAGCAAAATGAAATCTATATATAGCTGTCATAGTTTCGCATATAGTTTCGCTGGGGGCGAAACTATACTGGCGAAATAGTACTTTCGCCCGGCAGAAACTAACAGTTTCGCCGGGTGAATATCTAGTTGACTGTGAGCGAAACTACAGTTTCGCTCACAGTTTCGCTAGACAGCTATATTTACATTTAAACTAAATAACATACAAAAGAAAACTAACATAGATCCTATTACAAAGAAATATAAACAAATACTAATCTAATGGTGAGTCCAACCTATCTTGATCTTCAAGCCAATAGTGATGAATCTTTTCTTTGGCATAAAAAATGTGCCATGTAAACTTTAAGAACATGAATAAGCTAATTAAGAATGATTTGGTAACTAGAATGCCAAAGAAAGAGTTTACAAGTGATGACCATTATGTTGCATGCCTGAAAGGGAAGCAACATAAGGTATCTCACAAGCCTAAGGAAAGAAACTCCATCACTACACCCCTACACTTGTTACATATGGATCTCTTTTGCCCCACCAGTGTAATGAGTCTAGAAAGGACCTCTTACTGTCTGGTGATCATAGATGACTTTACAAGATTCACTTGGGTCTTCTTTCTTAGAACTAAGGATGAGACCCCTGAGATTCTGAAGAATTTCATCTTAAGGATTGAGAATCAATGTGATCACAAGGTCAAAACCATAAGATGTGATCAAGGAACTGAATTGAAGAACCAAATCCTTGACACATTTTATGATGAAAAGGGTATTACAAAACAATACAGTGCTCCTAGGACTCCTCAGCAAAATGGTGTTGCTGAGAGGAGAAACAGGACACTGATTGAGGCTGCAAGAACTATGTTGTCTGACTCTAAACTACCCATCACCTTCTGGGCAGAGGCAGTCAACACTTCCTGCTATGTGCAGAACAGAGTCTTAGTGGTTAAGACTCATGGTAAGACTCCTTATGAACTTTGGCACAAGAGAAAACCTTTCATTGGTTTTCTCAGGTCATTTGGATGTTCATGCAGCATATTGAATACCAAAGATCAAATTGCCAAGTTTGCTGAGAAATTAGATGATGGATACTTTATTGGATACTCTTCTTAAGCTAAAGCTTAGAGAGTATACAATCTCAGAACTAGAGTAGTTGAGGAGTCAGCCAATGTGACTTTCAATGAGCACACTCCCAGTGTACAAGGTTCTGGTCCGGATTGGCTATTTGATCTTGATTTAGTTACCAACTATTTTAACAAATCTTGTGAGAATGTTTTAGGGTCTACAGACATTTTACCTCTAAGTGATCCTGATCCAAGATTTGAGCTAAGAAGACCTTCAAGTTACCTATCTTCAGCTCCAGTTGTAACTACTTCAGCAAATGAATTTTCTATCAGCAAAACAATGACAAATTCAGCTGATACATCTAAGATGCCTTTAAGTTCCAGCTCAGAGGCTCAACAGACAAACAAAGAAACTTCAAATGCAGAAGAAGATGATGGTGGTGGTGACAGTGATCAAGAATTTCTTGATGCTGATAACCAATCCATAGATGAACATATCAATGATGTCACACACTCATTGGATCAAGTTTCTCTTGATAAGTGTGTTGAAGTGGTTGAAGAATCATCTATGCCAGATCTAAATTTCTCTAATTTAGATCTCTCAGCAACTTGCTGTGATCCCTTAGCTAATGATCCACAAGTCTCATCCTACCACAAACATCATTGAAAATGTTGAAACTAGGGTAAGAACAAGAGGACAAACCCATGAAGCAAATGTTTGTCTTCACTCTTGTTTCTTGTCCCAGATAGAGCCCGAGAAAGTTGATGAGGCTCTGAAGGATGGAAGTTGGATTGAAGCCATGCAAGAGGAGCTACTTCAATTCAAGAGACAGAAGGTTTGGAACCTATGTCCTCTTCCTCATGGGAAGACTACTATAGGAACCAAATGGGTATTTAGGAATAAGAAAGATGATAGAGGAATTGTCATAAAAAACAAAGCTAGACTAGTTGTTCAAGGATACACACAAGAAGAAGGAATTGACTACACTGATGTCTTTGCTCCTGTAGCAAGACTAGAAGTTGTTAGGATATTTTTGGCCTTTGCTGCATCCAAGAACTTCAAGGTCTATCAGCTTGATGTTAAGTGTGCTTTTCTATATGGGGTGATTGATGAAGAGGTGTATGTCAAACAACCACCTAGTTTTGCAGATCCTGATCATCCTGATTATGTCTACAAGCTTGATAAGGCTCTCTATGGGCTACACCAAGCACCAAGAAAGTGGTATGAGACTCTATCTCAGTATCTCTGCAAGCATGGATACAGAAGGGGTACTATAGGTGGAACTCTCTTTATCAAAGGACAGGGAAATGACTTGCTGCTAGTTCAAGTGTATGTAGATGACATCATCTTTGGTTCAACTAATCCAAGGCTCTGCAAAGACTTTAAGAAGCTGATGAAGGACAGATTTGAAATGAGTGCCATGGTGGAACTCAATTTCTTTCTGGGAATTCAATTGAAGCAAGTTGAAAATGGAATCTTCATAAGTCAGTCAAAGTATGTTCAGGACATACTCAAAAGATTCAACATGACTGATTGTAAGATTACTAAGACACCTATAGCAAGAAACCACTCCCTTGGGCCTGATCTTGAGGGGGAGCGTGTGGATGAACACCTTTATAGGGCTATGATTAGGTCTCTTATGTATCTTACATCTAGTAGGCCTGATATCATGTTTGCCACATGTATTTGTGCAAGATATCAAGCCAACCCCAAGATGTCTCACCTCATCACTGTCAAGAGAATTCTAAGATATCTCAAAGGTGCCTCAACACTTGGTCTTTAATATCCCAAGAATTCTGACTTCAATCTGTATGCATATACAGATAGTGATTATGATGGTTGCAATATGACTGCAAAGTCTACATCTGGGGGATATCAGTTCCTTGGTGGAAGGGTTGTCTCATGGCAATGCAAAAAACAATCCTGTGTCTCTGCATCAACTGCTGAAGCTGAATACATTGCTGCTACAAGCTGTTGTGCTCAAGTTCTTTGGATTCAGAATCAGATGCTTGACTGTGGTTTCAACTTCAAGGAGACTCCCATTCACATTGATAACAACAGTGCTATCTCTATCATAGAGAATCCTGTGCAACACTCAAGGACAAAACACATAAACATCAGGTATCATTTAATTAGAGATAATTTTGAAAAGGGATTAATTAAACTAGTTAAAGTTAAAACAATGAACAATATGCTAATCTGTTCACAAAAGCCTTTGATGAATAGAGATTTAATTATCTTATATCAGCTATTGGGATGATTAACTTTGAGTAGCTTTTTTTTAAAACTAATTAATTTTATTTCTTAAAATCCGTGTGTCCTAATTTGTCTAGTCTATCACCTTCATAAGCTCATGTTTTCTATGGATAAAATCTTGATCCTTCGGAAGATATGATTTTATCTTCGGAAGAAAATATACCTTCAAGACAAATAACTATCTAAGTAAAATTTGCCTTCGGAAGAAATTTATGAAATATCTTCCAAAGCTTAAAACTCTCTTAGGCACTTGTATGTTTTTAAGGACCATTTTTCTTCCGAAGAAAATTAACTCTCGGAAGCTTTGTTTTGTTGAACAAAGCATCCCAGTTTA
>CM044013.1:41785817-41808317 GCA_024085815.1 Flaveria linearis
CAAACTACACTGATAAAGCTACCCAGAATAAGAAGCCAAAGCAACAAGCTACAGTTGCTGTTGAAGAAGGAGGCTTTGACTGGAGGTTTCAGGTGGAAGATGCATCTCCAAACCAAGCATTGATGGCTGACCATGATGAAACCAAGGTATTGGAACATCTTTGTACTCCTGAATGTATTGCTAAAGTCAACAGATACGGTCCTATAACTTAGAGATGAGATCTGATCTTGAGTCCTTGACATCTTAAAATCTGATTTTAGAAAGACTGAAAATGATTATAAGTTAAAGATAAAGGACTTAGAGAAAACCATTTCAGTTCTAAAACATGAGCATACAAATTACAAGACTAAGATCAAGGATCTCATAACTAAGGTAACTGAATGCCAGGCTGAGCTTATGATCAGCAAAGCCAGGGTAGAAAAACGTGTTCTTGAAGAAGAGACCTTCAAGAACATCATATCCTCATCGTTGCATGCAAAAGTTTATTATCAAAATAAGCAGGGACTTGGGATATAGTGAGATAGTTCCTCCACATATAATCTTGTCTGTAAGATCACCTAGGTGTGGAACTTGTGAAGATGAGCTTCCTCACATTGACCCCTTGAGTAAAGAGGATGAAGAAGTGGTAGTGAAGAATTCCTCTAAGAAGAGTGAAGAGGAGGATTCTAAGAAGGGTCACTCTCCTACTGAGGAGAGCAGGAAGCCTGAGATGACCAAGTCTATGAGGAAGAACTTGATCAGAAAGAGCAAGAGAAAAGCTAGGAGGGCTCAAGAGATCAAGGTCACTTTCAACTCTAAGCAGAAACAAGTCTTTATTTTTGCAGGGTTTGACATGGTTAAGACTGAAGACATCAACCTCAACTCTTCTACAAAGAGTTCTGGTTCATGTTCAAATCATCTTAGCATCAAGAAGAAGGCTGATCTGTTGTGTACCACTGCTACACAGCCTGAACTATCAAACTCCAAGAACAGTCCTCAACCAAAGGGACTGTCTCAGCATCTACGAAGATGAAGGTGGAGAAGGGAAGTGATAAAAGTCAGCCTTGTTCTCAAAAGAAAGCTCTTGGAAAGAAAAATATAAGATGTGTCATGTGTGAAAGTACCTCTCATCTTGCTAAGGATTGTCCATACAATCCAAAGAGTACTTTTCATGTGACCAAGAAAGAGACTCCCAAGAGATCTAAGAAGAATTCAACTTCAGAAGCTCCAAAGGAAAGAAGAAGGCCAGTGGAAAATTGCCTTCAGAAGAAAATTTGGTCTCGGAAGAAAGGAATACTTCCGAAGCACTGAAGTCTACTGCAGTGTTAGCAGGATCTTCCAAAGGTTCAGTCATCAAAACTTCCGAAGTCTCAAAAGCTTCCGAAGTGTTGAAGGTCAGTTCCAAACTTCCAAAGGTGGTGTGGAAGTCAAGGAAAGACCAAGTGACTGAAAGTTCTCCATCAATAACAGCAAGTGATCCTCAGAGCACAACTATAGGATCTATTACTGTTTCATTACCTTCTACTTCCTTTGATGAGCCCAAGACCAATAAAGCTTGGGTTTCCAAATATAACTAATCATTTTCTTTGTGCAGGAACAGCTCAAGACAAACAAAAATGTCTGGATCATTGATAGTGGCTGTTCCAGGCACATGTCAGGCAACAGGTCACTACTCTAAAACTTTGAAAGGATTGATGGAGGACCAGTTGCTTTTGGAGGAGATGAAGGAGGTTACATTTCTGGATGGGGCAAAGTCACAAATGGTAAGCTCAGCATTGAGAAGGTAAACTTTGTCAAGGAGCTTGGGTACAATCTTCTGAGCGTATCCTAATTTTGTGATCAGAGTCATAACATGCTCTTTACTGAGCATGAGTGCATTGTTCTTAAGCCCAGGGTGATTATTCCTCATGAGCATATTCTGCTCAGAGCCCCTAGGAGAGGGAACATGTATAAGATGGACTTGCAAGAAGCATCTCCCTCAGGAGAAGTTTCATGCTTTCTATCTAAATCCATGTTGGTCCATTGATTGGTTTTTCAGTGCAGAAAACTGTTTGAATTGTTCAATACCAATCACAAACAACCCACAAGAAGATTTGATGAACTCAAAAGGGGACTAAAAAGTATTCAAAGATGATCTAATAAGCACCAATACATAAAGAAATGAATAAGTTCAATGTATTCAATAAACTCCAGCTTAAAATAGCCTCTTGCAAAACTAATACACGATTAGGGTTTTTGCAAGGATGGCTAACAAAGAGCAAAATGAAATCTATATATAGCTGTCATAGTTTCGCATATAGTTTTGCTGGGGGCGAAACTATACTGGCAAAATAGTAATTTCGCCCGGCAGAAACTAACAGTTTCCCCGGGTGAATATCAAGTTGTGTAACATCCGGTTTCTAAATCCGGACTTGTAATTATATTATAGTATTGATTAACTAACTAAGTTGAGTTTATTTGATTGTTTAAGTATTCAGCCGCATGACTTGTATGCGAATGAACTTCAGACGCATTCCTTATGTGCGATTGAGGCTCAGTCATATGAATGTTATGGCCTGAATTCAGAAAGTTAGTATCGGATAAGTTTTGTCCGAAAGGCGAGATGGATCGAATAGAAATGAGTTTCCTGCAGTTTCAGGCGGGTAATATGTCTCATAGGGAATACACGTCTAAGTTTGAGGAGATGGCGCGGTTGGTGCCCCATTTGGTGGTTCCTGAAGAGAAGAAAATTTTGAGGTATACACAGGGGTTGCCTCAGGAGGTTAGAAAGTTGGTTAGATCATCTGCTCCGAGTAGTTACCAGTTAACGGTAAACTTAGCTGCAGATATGTATCAAGAAGTTTATGGCAGTAATGTTGTTCCGGAGGGGAGTAAAAGGAGGCGAGAAGAACCTGTACTGCAAAGAAAATTTGAGAATTCAAGTTTTCAAAAGAAAAGTAGGTTTGGAAGGGGCCAATTTCCGAGGAATGTCAGAAATGAGCCACCACGTTGCGGGAAATGTGGTAGGCTACACCAGGGTGAATGTATGATTGGTAGCAGGACTTGTTTTAGATGTGGAAAAATGGGACATTATGCTAATGAATGTAGTGAAGGTCCTTGTAAATGTTATGAGTGTGGAGAAACGGGGCATATTTGAAGTGAATGTCCAAAATTGGTAGTTAGAAAGCCTGAACCGGTTAGATCGATGAAAGGGTCAGGAGAAGGATCGAGTGTGGCCAACGGGCAAGCATATTCTATGACAGCCAGTGAGGCTAAAGCGTTGCCAGATGTAGTTTCAGGTACGTTTCTAGTGAATGGAATTCTAGCTAATGTGTTATTTGATTCTGGTGCAAGTGGAAGTTTTGTATCTATTGATTTTTGCCCATGCTTGCATGTGAAGTTCGACCACTAGAGGTAGCTTTTGTGGTTGAAACTGCTAATGATAGATCTGTGATGATTAGTAGTATGATTGATGGTTGTTATATTGAATTAGACGGATATAGATTACCTGTTGAACTATATCCTATGGTATTAGGAGGATTTGATGTAGTTTTGGGTATGGATTGGTTGGCAAACCATGAAGCCCATATTGTATGTAATAAGAAGTTAATTCAATTAAGAGCACCAGATGGAATACGATTAATGTATATGGTGATAGAGAGGAGTCAACTGTGAAAATAATATCTATCATGAAAGCTGATAAGTTAATGAGCCGCGGGTGTGTATCTTATTTGGTATATGTAATCGATTCGCAAAAGTCTGTAAGAAAGATAGAGGACATTCCTGTGGTTAGAGATTTTGTAGATGTGTTTCCAGAGGAATTACCGGGCATTCCTCCAGATCGTGAAGTTGAGTTTAGAATTGATTTGGTTCCGGGTGCTAAGCCAGTTGCTAAGCCACCTTATAGATTAGCTCCATCGGAATTGAAAGAGTTAATGAAACAGACTGAAGACTTGCTAGAAAGAAGTTTCATTAGACCCAGTTCTTCCCCGTGGGGTGCTCCAGTATTCTTTGTGAAGAAGAAAGATGGGAGTATGCGTATGTGTATTAATTACAGAGAACTAAATAAGTTGACAATAAAGAATAAGTATCCACTCCCACGAATAGATGATTTGTTTGATCAGCTACAGGGAGCTAGTTGGTTTTCTAAGATAGACCTTCGTTCGGGATATCATCAGTTAAAAGTCAAGGAAGAAGATATACCTAAGACAGCGTTTCGCACCCGTTATGGTCATTATGAATTTCTGGTTATGTCTTTTGGGTTGACGAATGCCCCTGCTGCTTTTATGGATTTGATGAATAGAGTGCGCAAGCCAATGTTAGATCGATCAGTAATTGTGTTTATTGATGATATACTGATCTATTCGAAGAATGAGGGAGATCATGCTTGCCATCTTCGTGAAGTGTTGGAAAGATTGAGAAAAGAAAAGCTTTATGCAAAATTTTCTAAGTGTGAGTTTTGGTTGCGGGAGGTACAGTTTTTAGGGCATGTGATTAATGCAGAAGGTATTTTAGTAGATCCTGCTAAGATTGAAACAGTAGTGAGGTGGAGTCCTCCAAAGACGCCATCTGAGGTTCGCAGTTTCTTGGGTCTGGCTGGTTACTATAGAAGGTTTATTCAGGATTTTGCCAAAATCGCATCCCCGTTAACGAAACTTACGAGGAAGAATGAAGAATACGTTTGGGGACCAGAACAAGAAAATGCATTTCAAGAACTAAAGCAGAAATTAACCCAGTCACCAGTATTGTCGTTGCCAGATGGAAATGAAGATTTGGTGATTTATTCAGATGCTTCGTATCAAGGTTTAGGCTGTGTTTTAATGCAGAAGGGACGGGTGATTGCTTATGCTTCCAGACAATTAAAAGAACATGAAAAGAATTATCCGACACATGATCTAGAACTGGCAGCAGTGGTATTTGCCTTGAAGATATGGAGGCATTATTTATATGGGGCGAAATGTACAATTTACACAGATCATAAGAGTTTGAAGTATTTCTTTGATCAGAAGGAATTGAATATGCGCCAGCGGAGATGGTTAGAGTTGGTGAAAGATTATGATTGTGAAATACTTTACCACCCTGGTAAAGCAAATATGGTTGTTGACGCGTTAAGTAGAAAGAATGAACACCCTCCAATTCGAATTAAGTCATACAAGTTAGTGATAACACCAGATTTTATGCATCAGTTACGAGAAGCTCAATTAGAAGCATTAAAAGGAGAGAACGTGAAGCGGGAACGAATGAAGGGTCAAACAAAGGATCTGGAAGAAAATAGTTTTGGGGTTAAGACGAAATGTGGTCGTATGTGGGTTCCAATTAAGATGAGGGAATTGGTGTTAGATGAAGCTCATAAGTCCAGATATTCTATACATCCTGGTGCTACTAAGATGTATAAGGATTTGAAACAAGAATATTGGTGGCCCGGTATGAAGTTTAATGTGATGCAATATGTGAATAGGTGTTTGACATGTCTTCAGGTTAAAGCTGAGCATCAAAAACCATATGGTAAGCTTCAACCCTTAGAGATCCCGAAATGGAAGTGGGAAGAATTGACAATGGATTTCATAACTAAGCTTCCGCGTACAGCTAAAGGTTATGATACCATTTGGGTCATAGTAGATAGACTGACACGTAGCGGACATTTCTTACCAATTAAAGAGACGTATAACTCTGAGAAGTTATCAAAACTGTTTACTCGAGAGATTATTGCTCGACACGGGGTACCATTGTCTATTGTGTCAGATAGAGATACACGTTTTACTTCGAGATTTTGGAGAAAGTTTCATGAAGATATGGGTACTCGTCTGTTACACAGCACGTCTTTCCACCCAGAAACTGATGGGTTGACTGAAAGGACTATCCAAACAGTTGAAGACATGTTACGAGCTTGTGTTATAGATTTCGGTGGTAGCTGGGATAGTCATTTGCCATTAGTTGAATTCTCCTACAATACAGTTATCATTCTACGATAGGGAGAGCCCCTTATGAGATGTTATATGGCAGGAAGTGTAGGAGTCCCATATGTTGGGGAGAAGTTGGGCAGAAAGAGTTGGGCAGTTTGGAAATTGTACAGGCCACAAATGAGAAACTGGATCAGATCAAAGCTCGGTTTAAAGCAGCTCAGGATCGACAAAAGTCTTATGAAGATAAAAGGCGAAGGCATATAGAGTTTGAAGTAGGAGATAAAGTTATGTTGAAAGTATCTCCTTGGAAGGGAATTATCAGATTCAGAAAAAGGGGAAAGTTAAGTCCTCGTTTTATAGGACCGTTTAGCATTATAGAACGGATTGGGGAAGTGGCCTATAAACTAGAATTACCCGATCAGTTGCAAGGAATTCATCCAACCTTTCATGTATCACAGTTGCGCAAGTGTTTGGCTGATGAGAATGCTTATGTACCTTTGGATGATATAGAAGTGGATGATAAGTTAAACTATATTGAGAAACCTACTGCTATAGTAGACAGAAAGGTGAAAAGGCTGAGAAATAAAACTATTGAATTAGTTAAAGTGCAGTGGTCGAATAGAAAGAGATCTGATTTCACTTGGGAATCAGAAGATGAGATGAAGAGAGATTATCCCCAGCTGTTTGAATAGTTGGTTTTGAGGACGAAACATATTTAAGGGGGGGAGAGTTGTAACATCCGGTTTCTAAATCCGGACTTGTAATTATATTATAGTTATGATTAACTAACTAAGTTGAGTTTATTTGATTGTTTAAGTATTCAGCCGCATGACTTGTATGCGAATGAACTTCAGTCGCATTCCTTATGTGCGATTGAGGCTCAGTCGTACGAATGGTAGGAGCATGAGCTTCATTCGCACGATTCATTCGTGCGAATGGTTCAATCGTGCGACTGAAGGTGAGGCGGTTAAGTTGAGTGTATGGATAAGTGGGGCGGTGCAGGGGGTTCAAGGGCAGATCTCTATCTACACCTATTCTGTTCTCTTGTCCCCTTCACACCCAAAACCCTGTTCTCACAAAATTGATTAGGCGAAGCTCCGTTTTGGTAAGTTTTGAACATCACGGATTAATCCGGAGATGTTATAAGCTGTGTGTATGATTGAATTTGATCCAATAACCTGTTTAAATCAGTAAATTGGTCTGGTTCATTTCTGAATTTAAAATCCAGGAATTCAAATCTAAGTTTTGTGAAGTTTTGATGAATAATGGTCCGAAACCATTGTAAACGATGTGTATAGGATCTGTTTTGAGTATGGTATGATTTGGATGGTTAAAACTCAAATTTTGAGTAAGTTTGGATCAAAAACGTCAAGAACACAGCTGCTGATTTGTTTCAGGCGAATGGGCTCGATCGCATGGCTCAATCGCACGAATGAGAGTTTAATCGTGCGATTGAGTGCAAATGGAGGTTCAATCATGCGGTTGAGGCTCAGTCGCCCGGTTGAGGCTCAGTCGCCTGGTTGGAAGTCCGAATGAAGACGAACGAACACTGGATACGAATGAGAACTCAATCGTGCGAATGAACGGCTAGTCGTACGACTGAAGGTTCAGTCGCATGGTTCATTCGCATAGATCTAGTCGCATGATTGCTCATTCGCATAAGTGTTCAATCGCATGAGGGCCCTGTTTGAGAATAAGTTTACTGAATCAGGATTTATTGCTTTAGATATACCTTGATTAGAGGAAGGACTAGTTACCTTGTGTACGTGGATTGTGTAGACTGTGGTGAGGAAATTGATAAGGTGAGTTCTAAGCCCTTTTCAAATGTTTGGTTTTAACATTCGGGCTAGCACACATACAAAGATAAATGAATTGAATGTTTTAGTACCAGAATTGTGATAGTGATGTTGATATGTCTCTAACAGTTGGTAAAGCTGTTAGGGGGATAGTGGGGGTAATAAATGATTACCTGAACGTTGTTAACCATTACATGATGATAATGATTGCAATGGGTCAAGTAGGGTGTAAAAGGTAGTCATCTGAACATTGTTAATCATTACGTGATGGTAATGATTCCAATGGGTCAGATGGGGTGTGATGATTAATGAAAATATGCAAAACTGGTGCTAAAAGAAAGAATGTGTGGGGTGTAAATGAATGTGATAATATTGGCAATAAGTGAAAGAAATGTTTTTGAAATGGTAATGTAATGTAAATCTCAACATGCCAGTTAGGGTAAGATGCCTGGGTGTGAAACTGTACAGTTTGATAGGAGTGATGACGATCACTCGGCTTTGTGAACATCTTGTGGTGACGACCCTAGATGATTAATTGGCATCCTACTGGATGAGAGATAGAAACTGGTAGTTGCTAGATGTGGGCAACCGATGTTTCTGGGTGTAGTAACTGGTAGTTGCTGGATATGGGCAACCGATGTTACCAAGTATGAGAAACTGGTAGTTGCTAGATGTGGGCAACCGACGTTTCTGGGTGTAGTAACTGGTAGTTGCTGGATGTGGGCAACCGACGTTACTGGGTATGGGGAACTGGTAGTTGCTAGATGTGGGCAACCGACGTTCGATGGGATAGGTCCAATGGGACAAAGTAATGATAAAAGTTGAATTTATAATATTGCCAGTATAAATATAGCTTTTGTGTGTGTAAAGATATTGTCATTGTTTTAATGAAAGTTAGAACTCACCAGTTTATCTGATGTTTTGAGTATGTTGTGTGTTAGGTAAGGAGGGATCCTCTAATAATAGAGGAAAGCAGGTATGATCCGATGAGGACGCTATCCCGAAGCAACTGCTGGCATAGGATTTAGGGCTTGTTAGTAATGTAAATAGGGCGATGTATAATTAAATACAATCATATGTAAAATGTTTTAAAAGTTGGGTTAATATATATTAGTGTTTAAAGTCTTCCACTGTAAATAGAAAGCTCTGATTTGTGTTTTAAATTATTAATCCAACTGCGTGACGTGCCTCCGGTGCCCTGCCGGGTGTAGGGCGTCACAAGTTGACTGTGAGCGAAACTACAGTTTCGCTAGAAAGCTATATTTACATTTAAACTAAATAACATACAAAAGAAAACTAACATAGATCCTATTACAAAGAAATATAAACAAAAACTAATCTAATGGTGAGTCCAACCTATCTTGATCTTCAATACTCCCCCTAGGTTGGATCTCACCCACTCTGTTTGTCTTGATATCTCTATTCAGCTCCAGCATACCCCGCACCTGCACCTCATGTATCTGGTTCAGCTCCTGCAGATTTCTTATCTTGAACTTGAGCACTTGATTTGCCTTGGTCACCTCCTGCTCTAACAGCTCCATCGGGATGAGCACTAGCTTCTGCAAATTGTTTTGTCAAATCCTAGATATCCATGTTTAAATCATCTTCAGCTCGTATCTTTTCAGCTAGCTCCTTCACCTCAGCCCTCACTCCTCTGACTTTGTTTGAAACAATCATAAACAAGCTAGCCTCCTTCCTTGTCTCTTCTCCCGCTCCTGCTTTAATATGGTTCTCACATAGAATGAGCAGATCTTCGTCTGAGAATCCAAAAAGTTCCATAGGGTCAAAGATTCGATATTTGACAACACCCTTCACTCTAATAACAGCCTCCCCCGTCTGATTGTCGTAGAACCATTTCTCAAACCCTTGAAGACGAGAAGGGGAGGGATCTGCCAATCTCACCCTTTGAACAGTCTTTGGGGGCTTCACGCTTAACACAATCTTCCCCTTTCCTGTAACCCAGTCTTTGTCTTTCTTCGATCTTTTTCTTTCTGCTTTCATAAACCCAAAAGCTTCAAAGTTATCGTTGAGCCCATTTTGAATTTCTTTCTCCAGAAGCTTGGCTCGTTCACTCAGATGGGCTTCAAGAAGGGGCAATGATGCCAATCTTCTTAAGTCCCACTTAGGAAAGGTCTCAAACGCCTTCCTCTTGTGTAAATACGTAATTCCTCCCCCTCTCCTCTTGATCATGAACATTTTGAGGTCGGGATTGTATTTCCAGCTCACAATCCTCTTATCCGCCTCTTTCCTCTTCAGACCTTCCAGATTTTGAAATAAAGGGGTTAATTCTTGAGGTTCCTTCTCCCTCGCAAACCAATCGCTCTTTTCCATTTCAATAACATCGTTTTCATTCTCACTCTTCTGGATCACATAAGTCAAGGTCCTTTCATCCACCTCATAAAACTCAGGCTCTGAGTCATAATCAACTGACTACTCCTCTTCTACCTCCACATCCACCAGACCCTTCGCAATGGGTTGCTCAGCAGTTTCAGCTTGTTTTCCCATCTGCTCTTCTCCAGTAAAATCCCAAGATTTATTCCCATATCAACAAATCCAGCTTCAAACACATCATCATCAGTCTGTATATTCTCCATTTCAGGTTCTTCAGTTCTCTTGCCAGAGCCTCCTGCTTCTTCAGTTGCTGCTCCTGAGGTGCCCTCTCCTGCCCTCGATGAAGTACCCATATTCAGAAATGGGTACTTAGATATGTCAGTCAGATCATCTAACTCATGTTGAGTTAGCTGATTAGGCAGGCCAGCAACAGCTTTTAATTCATTTACCTCCTTCAATAATCTTTTGATTAAATTATTTTGATCAACCAACATTTTCTGCATACCCTCCAACATCCCTCATCTCTTGATTCATCAGCTTGGTTTCATCATGCTTAATTCGTTTGAGAGAGAGGTATTGAGGTTTCTGATTACATCCTCGTCCAAACCGGTGAGTCTCTCAGTTTGTGGGGGCTCAGAGAATGTGTGATGCTTCTGTTTTGTCCTCCTCTCTTGCTCCCCAGTATCAACATTCTTCTTGGACCTCTTTTCTTTCTCAATCCTGGCTTCAGTCGCCATCTTAGTCACTTCTTTCTCAAAGTCATAATCTTTCTCCTTAGCATACCTATTTCTTTTCTTTACCGCCTCCAACTGACTTGTTCTAGTCTCTTCTGTTCGTCTGTCTTCAGATTGGATCACACTCCTAATGTAAGCCCATCGATCAAGAGTATACATGTTTTCCCACAAGTGAGTGATCCGACCGCTGAAGTCGTGCCTGATAGCACAACAGTCGGCAAAGATTCGGGTATTCATCGACACTAGATTCTTGACTTCTCCGTGTCTTTGGATGTTGGGGACTTGATTGTCTATGATCATCTGAAGAAATCTGGGATAAAGCAGCCATTTATCCTTCTTCAGGGCCATTATGTTTTCAGCCATGCAGCTAAATATAAGATTTGCTATGTTAGCCTTCTCCCCTCTGCAGCATATAACCATAGCTTTCGCCCAGTCTAAGTTCAGCCCATCCGATCCACCTTTTCGGTGGTCTAAGCACATTATGAAAACATGGGCAATGTATCTCTACTCCTTGGATAGAAAGGATTTTTGATTTCCTTTCTAGTCCCAAAAGGAGGACCTTCATATCCCATAGACAGGAAAGCATCAAACACCTCTTGATCAGTCAAATCAATGTCACCTCCAGTGTCTTCTTTCAATCTCAGCACTCGTGATATAATCTCTTCTGTAATAGTCACCTGGTGATCTACAACTTTAGCTATAATACTCTCAGAATCTCCCCTTGTGTTGTACTCAGCTGTTCGCCAGAAATCTCGAATGTGTACATCATAGATAGCAGTGGAATGTGAGATGGCATATGCTATCGGGGATCTCTGCAGCCATCTAATGCAGTCTCTAAATCCGGCTGCTTTAGGGTGAGCATCATCAAGAATGGCTGTGATGTTGTTCCGCACATCGAACTTGAGATTTGCCATAATGAGTTAAGAGATAAACAGACTAAGTTAAAAAAAATTAAACAAAAATTTAAATTTAAAGGTATTTACAGAAATAATGAAATAAACAAATAATTGTAAAATATGGAAAATACAGATATATATATATATATATATATATATATATATATATATATATATATATATATATATATATATATATATTATATATATTTATATATATATATATATTTTATATACAAGATGCAGTTTCGCAAAGACGAAACTATAGTTTCGCTATGACGAAATTATAGTTTCGTAACAACAAAACTATAGTCTCGGCAGTTCATAAGGATATATTCGACTGGGCGAAACAACAGTTTCGTCGGGCAAAACTGAATTTTATTGGCGAAACTGTTAAGTTTGCTCGGGCAGCATAACCACATAGTTTCGCTAAATTAAAGGAACTTTCGTTCAGTTTCGCTAGAAGAAGGGTAGTTTCGCAGGAAGAACTGCGAGACTACCCAACAGTCACAGTCCAATCCAGTCAAATGCGGGAAAGTTAGCCTATGAAACTAATGTTCTGAGTTCGAAACTCACATCAAAAGTCCCAAATCGAGTCAAAATGCAACAGAACAAGACAGAGACGGAGATTTGATATAAAAGGCTATGAAAAACCCTAAAGAGTACTCAGTTTCGTCAAAAGTAATTTTTTTGCGAAAGTGAGTGATTTGATTCAAAACTATGTTTATGTACATAGGAGTTTCGCAGAGGAATAAAAATATAGTTTCAACAAAGCGAAACTATGCTTTCGCCCAGGCGAAACTATAGTTTCTGCATGGTGAAACTATAATTTCTGCAAGGCGAAACTGTAGATTCGTCTCAACACAGAAGTGTTGGCGAATCTGCATTTCCCTAATCAGAACTGCAATTTCGCTATGCGAAATTGTAGTTTCGCAGAAACTTTAAGAAACTCTAATTAATTAAAATAAAAATAAAAATAAAAATAAAAATAATAATAATAATAAAAGAAATTGCCTTTTGAAAACTTTATTACCCCATGATATCAACACTCATATATAAAAATAAAATAAGACTAAAATTAACAATAAATGGTCAGAAGGATATAGTATCATGTTTTTCTCGAAGTTTTCAGAGGATCATGACTTAGCGAGATTGCTGATATGTTTGTCCGCTTAAACTCATTCCCTGTTCTTTTCAACTCCTGATCTGCAACTGTTTATTATGTTCTGAATTGTCTTAGTAACTCAGCAACTTGGTCCCCACTGATATTTGATAAAGAACTAGTCTCGTCATCAAGGTTTATTAAGCATAATCATTGATTTTGCCTGATCACTATACTGAATCTACTTAATGCAACCACAATGACTGGCATATATACATATAGGACACTATAATGTACAGATGCAGACATACATATATGCAATGTATACACATGAGATGCAGACTCAACCTATAACTAAATGATGAGAGCTTCAGGTCAATGCTTTCGCATAGCAGAGAATATCATCTAGGCGTGTTGATGAGAGCTTCAGGTCAATGCTTTCGCATAGCAGAGAAGTTCATCATTCCAGGTCAATGCTTTCGCATAGCAGAGGAGATAAACACACATCTTTTCTTATGTAAATTATGAATGTATATACAGTAATGAGCTATTTGAGATTATTTAATGTTTGACTTAGAGGGCGTTATCACCGAGTCACCATCCCAGTAGGAAACACCATAAGCTTCACATCAATAATCTAATCCTAAAAGAAAACTTAGTACAGGAGCAAGACATCAATTAGCAACTCTCAACCAAGTTTTAGACAAGACTTGTATCTTTGTGCAGACCAAAATATCATGAGGATAATCCTTATTACTGAGTTATGATCTTTAATTTGGCTGCATGATCACTTGTTTACTTCGTTTTTGGGATGAGTCTATCATGCATATCCCAGCGTAAGATGTCCCCTTTTTCTTACTTCATTTTCTTGAATTCCTGAGAGAATAAAAATTAAAACTTATTATTAGCATTAATCTCCCCCGAAATTTTCATTTGACAGCTTACTTAATAGAAAATTTCTTAACAACTAAAGTAAAAGAAAAATAAGAATAAAAAGTAAAGATATATGGGACTTAAGGATTCTCTAAGCAGAAAACAAACAAGACCATAAAGAGAAAATATGTACATATATACATCTTAAACAGTTGTTTTGCTCCGAAAAGGTTTTCAGAAAGATATTAATCCTAGCATAGAGATCAGTTCATAAAAACATGGTTTATCAAATGTTTTAGTGAAAAGATCTGCTTTCTGCTTCCTTGTTTCAATAGGAATAATATCAATGAACCCCTTTTCCTGTGCATCACGGATGGCGTGAATTCTTGTTTCGATGTGCTTGGTTCGAGTGTGATGAATTGGATTCTTGGCAATTCCAACGGTGGCTTCATTGTCACAAAAGATTGGAGTGTTAAGGAAATTGATGCCATAATCCATCATCTGGTGTTGAATCTAGAGCACTTGGCAACAGCAGCTTGATGCAGCGATATATTCAGCTTCTCCCGTGGATAAGGACACTGTTGTTTGTTTTTTTCTTTGCCACGAAACAAGACAGTCACCCAGATATTGGCATCCACCGGTGACCGACTTTCTGTTAATCCTGCAACCACCATGATCACTATCAGAAAAAGCATGTAAATCAAAGTTCCTACCTTTTGGGTACCAAAGTCCCAAACGAGAGGAACCCTTAAGGTAACGAAAAATCGTTTAACAGCTAGCTCATGTGATTCTTTGGGATTGGCTTGATAATGAGCACAGTGGCACACAGCAAATGTGATATCTGGACGGCTTGCAGTCAGATACATGAGAGATCCGATCATCGAGCGATATCGATGAGCATCCACGGACTTCCCATTATCATCAGGAGACAAGCATGTCTGAGCAGTGAAGGGAGTAAGTTCTGGCCTTGAATCATCCATGTCGAACTTTGTGATGATTTCCTTGATGTACTTCTATTGGTGAATAAGAATACCTTCAGGTTTCTGTTCCACCTGCAACCCTAAGAAGAAGCACATCTCCCCCATCATGCTCATTTCAAAGCGATCCTTTATCACTTCTTCAAATTCTTTACACAGCTTTTCATTTGATGATCCAAAGGTAATATCGTCTACATACACTTGAACAATCAGCATCTCACCATCAACCTCCTTCTTGAATAGTGTCATATCTATAGTCCCACGAGAGAAACCCTTGCTGAGGAGATACTGTGTCAAGGTCTCATACCAGATTCGAGGAGCTTGATGCAACCCATATAAAGATTTGTCTAGCTTGTATACTTTTTCTGGAAAATCTGGATCCTCGAAACCTGGTGGCTGACAAACATAGATCTCCTCATCAATGTTTCCATATAGAAATGCACACTTCACATCCATCTGAAAAACTTTAAAGTTCTTGTTAACTGCATGTGCAAGAAAAATTCTGATGGCTTCGATCCGAGCAACTGGAGCAAACACTTCAGTGTAGTGTATCCCCTCCTCCTGGGCAAATCCTTGAACAACCAATCTAGCTTTATTTCTGACAACAACACCACGATCATCTGGCTTATTCCGGAACACCCACTTGGTACCAATGGGGCATTTGTTTGGAGGAAGATCAACTAACTCCCAAACTTTCAACTTCCTGAACTGCTGCAACTCAGATTGCATAGAGTCCACCCAGCTTGGGTCTTCAAGTGTCTGTTTGTAATTCTTTGGAACAATCTGAGATAGAAAAGCTGCATAAAGACACTCATTTATCAATCCACTCTGACCTTGAGTCCTCACTCCGTCTGTGATAGATCCAATGATGTAGTCATGAGGGTGATCTTTTAAGGTTTTAAAATTAGTGTTAAGCAATAAAGGATTATGTTGAGATGTGGATGTGGAAGTGGATGGTTGTGAAGGAGGAGATGAATTTGTCCAGATTGGATCGATAGGTGGATTTGGAATGGATGAAGATGTGGATGGAATGGTAGATGAGATTGTAGGACTAGATGATGATGGTTGAGATGGTGGATTAGATGATGGAGGTGGTGGTGGAGGTGGTAAAGATGGGATATCAAATGAAGTGGGTCGTAATGATGTGGCATACGGTTGCGGTTGTGGTGGAATAAGATTCACAGACGAGTGAGGAATAACGTCATCATCATCGGGAATTGGCAAATTGAATGATTTGAAGACAGTGATAGAATCATAAAACCATGCAGGCTCACTTCCAATGCTTGTTGAGTTGGATTCTTACCAGTCGACATAGTAGGACTCTTGCACAATCCGCGACCGTTTATTATACACACGATACGCCTTTTGTGTTTCTGAGTACCCAACAAAGAAACACTCATCAGAGACAGCACCAAACTTCGTGTTCTGGTCTTGGGTATTCAACAGAGTACAAGAGCAACCAAAAGGGCGCAGAAAATCAATGAGAGGCTTAATTCCTCGGAACAACTGATATGATGTCTTCATCTTGCTCTTGACAATCAATACCCGGTTCAGAACATAAGCTGCACAATTAACTGCTTCAGCCCAAAAGATAATCGAAAGCTTTGACTCAATCAGCATCGTTCTACCTGCTTCAATTAGAGTTCTGTTCTTACGTTCAGCAACACCATTTTGTTGAGGTGTTCTGGCAGCACTGAATTGTCTAAGAATACCCCTTTGCTCACAGAATGAATTGAAGATATGGTTTCTGAATTCTTTTTCGTTGTTGCTCCTGATGGCTTGAATCTTCCTTTTCCCAAGTACCTCAATCAGTGGAATCAGCTTCATCAATTCCTCAGCAGTCTCACTTTTGTTAGTCAGAAATCTCACCCAAGAGTACCTGGAGTAATCATCTGTCACAACAAGACGATAAGATTTCTTAGCAATTGATTTAACATAGATAGGGCCAAATAAGTCATTATGCAGCAATTCGAGGGGATGCGAAATCGAGTTTTGAAGTTTAAGTTTATGTGGCTTTTTGTGTTGTTTTCCTTTTGCACAGGCCATATATTTTTCTACCACAGAATAATCTTTCAATGGTAGTCCCCTGACCAAATTGTTCTTAACTAACTTATTTATCAATTTAAAATTGATATGCCCTAATCTTTTATGCCACTGAAAAGATTCATGGGAAGAAGCTTTTGATAAAAGACAGGTCACGGTGGAAGATGATTCTTTTGATCCCATATTTAACAAATAGGTATCATTTCTCGACAGGTCACGGTGGAAGATGATTCTTTTGATCCCATATTTAACAAATAGGTATCATTTCTCCTTGGAGCTCGCATGATCACCATCTCTTCAGGGATAGAAAACTCTGGTTTCAAGAACAGACATTCATTGGCGAGGAACATCACGGGAATATTTTTATCACAGATCTGTGATACACTGAGAAGATTGAACGCCAATTCTGGAACATAGTTGACTTTCTCCAAAGTAAGGGAACCATTTGAGACATCTCCTTGGCCAATCATCTTTCCTCTCTTCTTGTCTCCAGCAAAAGCAATATAGCCACCATCAATTATTCTAAAATTTGTCAGCAGGTCCTTCAACCCAGTCATATGTCGGGAATATCCACTATCTACATGCCAATAACTATTTACAGCGGCCTCTGAATGTTCCTGACATTTAAAAAAATTGGTTAGACTTTGGAAATTGGGACCCAAGTCTTAGTGTACTTAGGTCGTGGAGTAACAGATCTTCTGTAAAAGAAACCATTCACAAAAGCTGTCAATCTAGTTCCAAAAGGTTTATTCTGTATACTACTACCATCTGATTTAGGACATTGCTATATTAAGTGATCATCCTTTCCACATCTAAAACAATGAGATCTCAACTTTGTTTTGGAACAATTTGATGAAGGAATTCTATCAATAGATATTTCTTCATCACATTCAGACAATCTCGAATCTGAATCACTGTACGAGTCATATGACTCGTTTGACTTCCCTGTAATAACTTCCACTTTAACTGATTTTTGTTCAATTTTATCTTGGTTACTTTCAGTGGGAGAAGACATTTCTTTATCTTTTGGTTTCAAAATCCTTATCGGTGTAAAAGATGGGATTGGATGAGAGAAGAATTTGTTAAAGCAGTTAGTTTTTGATTCACTTTCAGAGACATGACCTGAAAGTTGAGCTTCGTCATTCATACATACATTAACATCAAATGCGGAATTTAAAACATTCAAGTCATCACAAGTGTTTGACACAGAACATCCTAAGTTACTATTACATGCCCCAGAGTTTGAATCCAAAATAGTTCCACCAAACACAAAATGATTACTTAAGCTAATGTCTACAAAAGACTTCTTGGAATCAAAATTATGACTACTAGAGCTCCCAAGACCACTACTGCCACCATAATCATATCCTTCTCGCAACTCCTTAGAATTATCTCCTTCTAAACCTGCAATAGAGCTGTTAGTATCATTCTGTATAATCTCTTGTATCAACTCATTTGAAGGATGAGGAGTGGGCATAAGAGAATAACAGAAAGTACTAGGAGGAGGATATACCAATGCATCATTTTCATTACCCAAACCGGTCTTGATCCTTGCCCCCCTTTGTTTTTTGCATAATTCCTCCCTTTTCATGCTCGAAAGAGACCACTGTTCTAGTTTATTTTTAAGTTTTCTAACTTCAAATTCAGTAAGTGTGACTTGTTCAGTTAAATAGTTAACCTCACAGTTCTTTTCCAAAAGGGTCCTTTTTAAATGTTTATTTTCTTTCAAAGCTTCTCTTAATTTGACAAAGTACTTTGACTCATTTTGTTTAAGCTCTTTATTAGTTTTCTTTAATTCATTTTCATTCATTATAAGCAACCTGTTGACCTTATATATACCAACCAAATGGATTTTGCATGCGGAGGAACACATGTCTTCAACAATTTCATAAGGAAGATCCATTACTAGTTTTTCTGCTACTGCCGCGAGAGCACGATCACATTGGCAATAAGGAGTGTTCCTCTTGTACTCCTCCATAGCTGCGTTCTTGGCTTCTTCAATCATTGATTCCATGTTCAGCTCTTCTTTTTCACTAGCCTTCTTTGCAGCAGATTCACACACCAGTTTAACATCTTCCTTAACAGCTTCACACACTAAACCAGTTTGAACCATATTTTCTTGAACCACAGCTTTCTGAACCACACCGGCACATTCCTTAACCTTTTGACCTTGAATTACCTCAGACCCAATAGATTCACCATTGCCATCAACTTCATTATCAGCTTCACCATAGAACTCCTTGAAAGGATCAAAACAGTCAATGTACCCATCATCAAGAGCATGTTCCTCCACTATCTCAGCAATCAAGGCATGGTTAATTTCCTCCTTTGACTCCTCAATTTCTGCACTCCAATCAAAGTTGGTCAACAGAGCAGTTTCGTTCTTGGGCTTAGCTTCCTCAACCTTATCCATGACTGGGATGGTTCTTGAGTTTCTAGAATTAACAGGTTCGGTGACAATGGGAGAGGGACACTCTCCTTTGAAATGACCGAGCTGCTTACAGTTGAAACACCTCAGCTTAGACTTGTCATATCCTAGAGCGTTGTTCTGACTCTGGTTTCCAAAATTTTTCCTGCCGGTTCTCTCCATAAACCTACTGGCACGAAGAGTAAGCATGGCCATTTTCCACTGAATGTCAGTTTCTTCAAGATCTTCTGGATCAACCTGATACATGTCTTCCACTTTCATACCACGTCCTTTCAATTCTCCAGCAACCAAAGCCTTATAACTGTGCACAAATAACCCAAACAGTGCCATAGTATCATGTGGAATTTGAGTAGAAACTAAGGCATTTGAACTTGACCCAGCATCCTTAGAACCATTACCAGAGTTGATATTTTTACCATACCCAGAGTTAACAAAGCCACCATTACCAGATGAACTCCCACAAGCTACACCATAATAGTAAGAGTTTGCAGCGGATAAAATCAATGCAGCATTTTGAGGAAGGACATTGGGAGACATCATGGTTTGATTATACTCTCTTCTCTTCACATCAAGATCAAATGATTTTAACTTGTTGATAACATCCGTTAACTTGTAATCAGCAAAATTCATTTCTTGTTTGAGCAATTTGATTTGCAGATTCCATTGAGCAGGAAGAGAGTCTAACAATTTACTCACTTGCTCATGATTGCCAAGCTGTTCATCATACTTCTTCAGGTTGCTCGAAACTGACAGAAAGCGGTTTGTTATATCAGTAAGTGTCTCATGCTTATATCCCACGAATGAGTTAAACTCCTTCTGAGCCTGAGCTTTCTTGTCTTTCTTCAGATCTTCGTTCCCATCATAAAACTCACATAAGGCATCATACAATGCCTTAGCGGTAGTGTGTTCAGCAAACCTGTTTTAAATATCCTGATGCAAACATAGAATCAAAGCTCCAAGAGCTTTCTTGTCCCGATCAAGCAGCTTAATGTCAATCTCAGTATAAGTGCTAGAATCAGTGTTTGGTGAAGTAACAGATCCGACAGTTGTTGTTGGTACGTGAGGTCCATTTGTAATAGATTCCCACTGACCATGATCTGTGTAGAAGAAGAAAGCCTTCAAGCACCGTTTCCAATCCTCAAAATTCTCACCGTTGACAAGCCTCGGTGGCCTGTTTGGTTGAACACACTCCATATCAGTCACATTCACGATTGAAGAAGACATGATAAAAACAAAAATTAGATTCGCTGATAAAGATGTAGATTTGCTGCTAAATTCGCTGGAATAGTGTCGCTGAATTTGCAGTTTCGCCCAGGCGAAAGTGCTTAGTACTAGAGGGCGAAAGAAAATAACTTAGTTTCAAAAGAAGAGGGCTACTTTCGCTCACAATTTCGGCAGCACTTTCGCTAGCCAGAAACAGTGAATTGCTTAGTTTTGCTGTGAATTTCGCAGGAAACAAGCTTGAACTTTTGTTCAAATTACTTTCAGCAGCAATTTCGCACAAGAGTCACCCAATCAAGAATGAACTTTCGTCCAAAAACCACAGTTTCGCACCAAAAGCCTCATAAGGGAAAATATCAGTTTCGCTGAAAGAAGCAGTAGTTTCGCTGGAAGATTCTATAATTTCGCTGGAGGAACAGAAAACCCTTTTAAACCCCAAATTCAGCCGAAAATCACCCAAATCTCAATGACTTTGAAAAGGAGTGATTCACAAAGCTTCCTCAATCAGAAACAAGCAATATGCAATCAATTTTCATGACAAAAACACTCTGTTTTGATGTAGAAATGGAGAAATAGTGGTGTTGAACAAAAATAACCAAAAACCTCAAACAATCAAGAGCACTAAGGCTCTGATACCATATTGTTGGTCCACTGATCAGTTTTTCAGTGCAAAAAACTGTTTGAATCGTTCAATACCAACCACAAACAACTCACAAGAAGATTTGATGAACTCAAAAGGGGACTAATAAGTATTCAAAGATGATCCAATAAGCACCAATACATAAAGAAATGAAATAAGCTCAATATATTCAATAAACTCCAGCTTACAATAGCCTCTTGCAACAATAATACACGATTAGGGTTTTTGCAAGGATGGCTAACAAAGAGCAAAATGAAATCTATATATAGCTGTCATAGCTTCGCATATAGTTTCGCTGGGGGCGAAACTATACTAGCGAAATAGTACTTTCGCCCGGCAGAAACTAACAGTTTTGCCGGGTGAATATCTAGTTGACTATGAGCGAAACTACAGTTTCGCTCACAGTTTGCTAGACAGCTATATTTACATTTAAACTAAATAACATACAAAAGAAAACTAACATAGATCCTATTACAAAGAAATACAAACAAATACTAATCTAATGGTGAGTCCAACCTATCTTGATCTTCAAGCCAATAGTGATGAATCTATTCTTTGGCATAAAAAATGTGCCATGTAAACTTTAAGAACATGAATAAGCTAATTAAGAATGATTTGGTAACTGGAATGCTAAAGAAAGAGTTTACAAGTGATGACCATTATATTGCATGCCTGAAAGGGAAGCAACATAAGGTATCTCACAAGCCTAAGGAAAGAAACTCCATCACTACACCCCTACACTTGTTACATATGGATCTCTTTGGCCCCACCAGTGTAATGAGTCTAGAAAGGACCTCTTACTGTCTGGTGATCACAGATGACTTTACAAGATTCACTTGGGTCTTCTTTCTTAGAACTAAGGATGAGACCCTTGAGATTCTGAAGAATTTCATCTTAAGGATTGAGAATCAATGTGATCACAAGGTCAAAACCATAAGATGTGATCAAGGAACTAAATTTAAGAACCAAATCCTTGACACATTTTGTGATGAAAGGGTATTACAAAACAATACAGTGCTCCTAGGACTCCTCAGCAAAATGGTGTTGCTGAGAGGAGAAACAGGACACTGATTGAGGCTACAAGAACTATGTTGTCTGACTCTAAACTGTCCATCACCTTCTGGGCAGAGGCAGTCAACACTTCCTGCTATGTGCAGAACAGAGTCTTAGTGGTTAAGACTCATGGTAAGACTCCTTATGAACTTTGGCATAAGAGAAAACCTTTCATTGGTTTTCTCAGGTCAGTTGGATGTTCATGCAGCATCTTGAATACCAAAGATCAAATTGCCAAGTTTGCTGAGAAATTAGATGATGGATACTTTATTGGATACTCTTCTCAAGCTAAAGCTTAGAGAGTATACAATCTCAGAACTAGAGTAGTTGAGGAGTCAGCCAATGTGACTTTCAATGAGCACACTCCAAGTGTAAAAGGTTCTGGTCCGGATTGGCGATGGCGATGGCGATGGCGATAACGATGACGATGGCGATGGCGATGGCGATGGCGATGGCGATGACGATGACGATGACGATGACGATGACGATGACGATGACGATGACGATGACGATGACGATGACGATGACGATGACGATGATGATGA
>CM044013.1:41813317-41993317 GCA_024085815.1 Flaveria linearis
TTAAGGATAAAATCTATAATTTTAAGTATACTTAAAGAATAATTACATACTCTTAATAATAATATACTTGACATCAACCAGGTGCACAATCAAGGTTAAAACGAATGTGAAATAATTCCTTAATGTGTGACCTTTTGGGATTATATATCAGAGCAATATTGTTGCACGTTAAGTCTTAGACATATATTTTTAAAAATCTCCCACTTGCACAAGATTCAACGTACATCAACATAGATAATGTTGACGTCTAGCAAAATCTAATTGCCCCTAATGATATATAACTTAATATCATCCTCAACATCCATTCAAGTAAGCCCAATGCTTTAACATAATGATGTATGATCTGCTATCAATTATTCCTCGGTGATAGATATCTAGTTGAGCATGAGACATGGACCGACTACAATCTCATTTGACATCTAACCATTATGTTACTGGAACAAGAAAATTTTAGATTTGAAGTTTTCCCATCAGATTCAAGTTATCTGCCATCTCTACTATGGTTAACCCTCTAGCTTACAGAAACTCAGTCGGTGTTCGTGTTGCTTATATGGTTGTTGCTAAAGTGGGTCATGGAGCCATGGCATTATGCTTTGCGGGATCCATAATTGTACTCCTTTTGGCCGTTTGAGCTTGGAGCCATTTCCATTATACAGAACTAATGGTTACTCAAACGCTTATGAGCTGCACATTCATGTTGAATGTTGCTATGACGTTTCAATTTTTCCCAACGGATTAAAGTTTTCTACCATCTCAACAGGGGTGATTCTGTAAGCTTACAAAAACTCGGTTGGTGTTTTAATTGCAGACATTGTTATGGCTAGAGTGGGTCAAGTGGCCATGGACCATGGTTGTATATGCTTTGGGAGATCCATAGTTATACACCTATTAGACTTGTAACCATTTCCATTATACAAATAAGTGAATAACTACGTAAAGCTTATGGGCTGGACTTCCATGTTGAGTATTGCGGTGATGTTTGTGTTTGGGTTGATCGTTGCAACTTTGGTGCAGATTCCATGTGCCTAGATTCTAGGGATTGTCTTCTTGGTTTATACGTGTACTTCAGATCGTTAACAATTTTCCCTAAAACCCAATTTGATGCGATCTTGATACATGATCAAATCTTCCGTATTTCTCGTCCCAAGACTGATAGCATACCACACTTCACTCAATGCCACCTCAACACTACATTCATCATTCCCACACCACTTTCCCTGGAAATTGTTTTCACTCCCATCAATCTTCACTTACCATTTTTTTTAATCATTTAATTTACATATGAGAGAGAGAGAGAGAGAAGGAGGGAGGGAGGGAGAGAGAATGAGAGAGTTTTGGTTGGAGAGAGAGAGTTCCCATGGCCACTGCAAGGATTAGCGACCACTGACCAAGCACGCACAGTGTTCACATTGTGGCCACTGTCACATCAGACCACATCGTTAGGCATGCTTAGTATGCGCATGGTCTAAGATCAAACGGTCGAAAAGCAAATGGAAACAAAATACACAATCATATCCACAAGATTAGAATTTCATAATTAAAATTTTAAAACATCAATCACGAGTTTCTTGTTTAAAGAAATCAGGAAAAGCTATTGACTTGTTTAAAGTAGCAAAGCTATAGTCAGATCATATGCTATCCATGTTATCATCCATCACCTGTACGACTCTGGTAAGCAAAAGCCGGGCAGAACTAATTTGTTAGCAAACATCTTACCAGTTTTTGGCATCACATGCCAATGCAGAGTCAAGTTAAAATCTCTTCCTCTAAGATTGCTTCCCTGAATAATATTTAAATAAAACTATTAATAAATAAACTAATAATCGGGATCGAGTTTTAAAAAGATTATGGCTTCAAAAAGAAAGTTACCTGGTCAATGAACCTGTATTTGTTTTTAGTTTTTATAGAAAACTGTGCATCTTCTTTTGCGGGTATGATACCATCCCACAGCGAAACCTGTTGAATATTATTCTGAATTAGTCATCAAGAGTATAGAAAATTGGGTAGATGTTGGTAACGGGATGGATAAACATTAATCATACATTCATACCTGATTTAGGGAATTCTTTGGAGTACTATATTCAGCAGCTAAAATACAAAAACCTGCAGATAAGAAATGAGAAAATAATGAATCCATTGAAAAGCCCGAACATGGCATTTGAAATGAGTTCTTCCAGTTGTTCCTAATTCCCGACTTGCATATTCAGCTGCAGTGTGCTACAATGATTTTGTGTAAGCAAGTCTAATTTAGGATGGGTTTTTTTTTTTTTTTTTTTTTTTGCAAATGGATGGAACTTGGAACCTAAAAATCATTTTTAGCATAATTAAATAGGGTTACTAGTAATCTCCGACTTATTTATACAAAATCATGAAGATTATTGTAGACAAACAATAGAAATTAATATGAAATAGTTATAAACCTGCTTGGTATTCCACGTAAAAAGTGATTGTAGGTCCGCAGATATATCTAGTGTAACTGCAACCTGCACAAATAGAAGATATCTCATTGTCAAGTGCTTATCTATTAAAGGTAATCAAACTGAAACTATGGTCCATTGCAACTTAAAGTTCAGGGACAACTTTTTTTAAAGCAATTAAACTATTCTACGCTTTTGAGATTGCATGCTTCTTAGTGCAAACTACACCTATTCTTTTGTTGTAACTTTACCCTCTCTACACACTAATATTGCTGTATATATCACTTCGAATCTTTGAAAATTAATCCAAACATCACATGCCTATATGGATAATCATGTAATATGGATAATCATGTAAAGATCATGTAATCCACCGTACAACATTTGAGTTAGTATCAACCACATGTACATGTACTGCCATTTTTCAGCCTAATATAATGGTCTATCTGCTTTCCACCTATAATCTCCACAAGCTAACAAATGTATCAGTCTCACACCTAAAAGCAACCAAGCATATGCTAAATTCCAGCATCAAGTTATAAATATTACAACTCGTATATGTTTAATCAAACTTGTTGCAGTCAAAGTAGAATGATTTGATGTTTGAAAATAAAGTTTCAAGAATTGCACATATATAATGGTGAAACACCCACACAGGTGGTGCTTCTTTCAAAACCTGAACCTCCATTAATCCAGATAGAGGTAGCAGGGTAAGTCACTCACAAGATTTAGAAGCCTAAATCCAAACAAAGCTTTTTAATTTACCGAGTAAGTTGTTACCTAAAATTGATTCAAGCCTAGGATTATACTAGCTAATCTAAGCATGAGAGTTTATCTGGTCACTGACCTTGCATTAGTTAATCATCAAAACTAACAATAGCGATAGTTATATCAATATGCGGGTTATAAGACATCTAAATCCATTTTTCTTACATGTATGGATTTTGTAACAAGTTAAATCGCTGGTATTAATGCATATACCTCCATGACTTGACTGACAGTGATTGTAAACATCTTCCTGTTTCAGAAGTTGTTTGATTGTAAACATCTTCCTACAGCCTAATTCAACGTTTGAGGCTTAATGAACCTCCAACCGTGTTTGGAAATATCGTCAGTAATCAAAATCATGAGTTTCCACAACAAAAAGGTCATCGAATTTGAACAGATCAGAATTGACGATTCGATTCGTCTTAAATAGTCAAATCATAGCCCTAAAATGATTAGATCATTTCACAAGGCGCAAATAAACTACCTTCCAGTAAAGAAAAAAGGAAAAGAAATACCTCGTCATCTCCGTTGGATTTCTTCTGAAAGCGATTGATATTCAAGATCTAGGAAGCAGAGATGAGAGAGAGAGAGAGTTATGGAGTGAAAGTTGAGGAAAAGTGTGAAAAGAGTAGGGTTTTAGAGAAACCTGAACGGTGGCGGTGGGAGAAGGGGAGTTGAAGTTGTCGGTAAGAGAAGCGATGGCGCAGATGAGAGCGAGAATGGTGAGGGAGAAGGTGAGGAGAGCGTTGGCTCTGTAACCGAACGAATGCATCTTTCGTCTTCTTCTCTTCGCCTCTTCTTTCTGCTCCCTCTACCTTTTAAGTTAAAAGGTTTTAACACGCTACTACTCTTTAATTCCAACCTAATCGAAAACATTTTTTTTGTAATATAAGTAAATATTATTATTCATTAAATTTAGACTTGATTACACGGGTGGTCGACCAGATTTCATTTTTGATCCTTAAGAACGACGGTCACTGAAACGGATTGATGTTAATTATTGTTGTTAAGTACGTGCAAAATGACAAAAATACCCCCTTTTCATCTTTCTTCTTCTCCATCAACCACCACGCCCACCACCTTCAACCACTATCACCACCAGTACTACCTTCAACCACCGCCACCACCACCACCCTCAACCTTCAACTACCACCATCTTCAACCTTCAGCTACCACCACCTTTAACCATCACCACCTTCAATCACCTCCAACCACCTCCAACCACCTCCAACGACCTCCACATCCATCATCGACCCTCCATCTTCGGCGACCCTCCACCTCTGTCATCTGCATCAGATCTGATAGTTGTTAATGCGATTCAGATCAGCTTAACTTCTGTCACCGCCATCGCCATCACCACCATCGCCATAAATGTCTCCATCTCTGGAGATGGTGGGTTTCGTTGCAGCGGTAGCCCGCTGGAGTTGGAGGGCTGTCGGAATCAATTGGAGAAGACAATGATTAAAGGGTATTTTAGTCATTTTTAAAATATTAAAATGATAAACTTAACGGACATCCGTTTTAGGGACTATCGTTGTTACGTTTGTGCAAAGTTTTGGACCAACCTTGTAATTTTATAGAGTTAGGGACTAAAAGTGAAATCGGGACCAAAAGTGAAATCGGGACTAACCACAAGGACCACCAATCTAATTAAGTCTTAAATTTATGTGGTTACAAATGCAGATAATTTTAGGTCCATTATTTATAGGTCTTAAGATTTTATATTCATGTATAAATATATATTAGGTTATAAACTCGTGTGATATATGAGTGGATATTAATAAAATTAAAGTATACCAAAAAAGTAATGATCATAAATATAAATTTACATATTGTTGAATAGAAGGAAACAAAAATGAACATGTATTAAAACAAATAACAAATTGCTAAAAACTTCTTTGTATATTTTTTGTTTTACTTGTGAGGTTGTCCTTTTTGTCTAAAATGAATAGTTTTAAGGAAAATTTACAAGAATGCCCATTTGATCAATCTTGTTTTCGTTAAAGTCATTGAATTCTAAATTTTTTAAATACCAGACCAATCAGAATTTGTCAAGTGTTCCAATATCTCTGACCGGCAATACCAATGCATGTGATATTGTCAGATTATACTGACCGGCGATACCAATGCACGCCCTTGTTTCACTGGAAGAAGGATTAATATCGTTGTGTAGCGAAGCATCATAGAACAACATCACCCAAGTTAAAATCAAAATATTTTTAATATTTCTTCGCGGGCGATACCTGGAAGTGCATGTATCGCGGGCGTATTGCCACATTATAATAATTAATATATCGCCGGTTAGCGATACATATCGTCACAAAAATTAAAATTTTCAATTATTTAACTACCATTTTTTCCAGACATTTACAATATTTTTTTTAATTCTATTTTTATAATTAATATACTAACTACCTTATCTATATATAAATTTCAAACATCTCATTTAAACCTTTACAAATATTACACCAATCTTATTTCTTACATATATATATATATATATATATATATATATATATATATATATATATCAACCTTTACAAATATTACACCAATCTTATTTCTTACAATATATATATATATATATCAACCCCAAAAATTCAATCATGTATGTTAACATTATGATATGTAGGTATGGAAAATGGAATTTTAATAATGAAGTCGGAGGAGTGTTTACCTGTAAGAGTTCAATGTAATAGACATGCTATCTTTCTACCGTCTAATATTACATTTCAGGAATTAAAACATCTTATCTTTAATATATTTACTTTTCAAAAACGTATAAGACTATGTTATAAAATGTCCACCTACACTCATTCAATTGACATATTGAATGATAATGATTGTTTATTTTTTTATAAATCTTGTTATTAATGATCCAAACCATAATTTTACATTACATGTTAGTGAGAAGGATTATGTTGGCAGTAGTCCGTAACTAAAGGAAATTATGATTTGAAAAAAGAAAGCTTTGATTTTGAATAGTCCAAAATTTCTACTATTATGGATCAAGGTTATGAGTACAAAGTTCCGGTTACATATTTCTGTTCATTGCCCGAGTCTTTGGCAGATCATACTGATAATGAACTTAAAATTTATAAGTTAACATCTTCAAATGTGAAAGAATGGCAATGTTTTAATACCAAAGATGATCTGCAACTGGAACTAGGTAAAATGTGTGTTAATCATTGTTTTGAGCTAAAAGTCAAGCGAGCATCAAAGAAAAAATTTGATGCTTGATGTCAAAACAAAGACTACAGCTGGCGTGTCTGAGCATATGCATTTGAAAGTTTGAACATTTTTCAAGTTAGATATTTTAACGATATTCATACTTGTTCAAGAACGCAAACTTATCACAATATTTGTCAGGCAAACAAGAAGGTTGTTGGTCGTATTATTTGTAATGCTCGCTTCCCAAGGCACTCCTTGGGGAGCGTTAAGCATCAGATATACAAAACATATAATAATTATTAGGTTCATAACGAAAGTATAACTTTGATTAAACATCACAACATGCTATGCGTCTGTCATATTAGATAATACCATTATATCAGTTTAATTATACTAAAGATTCAAATCATCAGTAGCGCTCTACACCTTTACATCCTTATAAGCTAGCCTGTAATCTCTAATTACTGCAAGTCTGCAATCATTTGGCATCTAAGATGCGTATCTATAAAAATCAATGATATTTAGGACTCAACATAAAGCTTGTGAGTTCATAAAGATAAAATTCTTCAAATTTTAACACATATTAATATTGACTATTACATCAAATAGATACAGCCATGACAAACAAATAAGAATAGAGTAAGCACAATATAAATTCACATAACCATGGCTATGTATACAAACTCATTTGCTAAAGCATAATCGTACAAGCAGCTCTCAAGCATTGACACATATCACAGATGTTATTAATAGTTAATTCTATAATTATTACCAGTTATCGGAACATCATACCCGTTTTAGAAAATAGTTCAGATGATAACCCTTTCCAGTAAAATCTGGTAATATCTTAAGATGCTGATACAGTTAAGTCATCCTAGGTTAGGTAATGATACAACTAACTAGTTGTTGGGTTACGCTATATTGTATAAGCACGGATGATCAGTCCATGCCAAACTAAGGCTAGGCTACCCAAGGGCGTAGGTTAGAAACCCCCCCTCCCAGTTTCTTCTCTCAGAAGTAGTAATTTATTCGTATTTCGGTTCGAATTTTAATACGTATTGACTCTGGTCCCCTGAGTAAATTTCCATAAAAATTATGCCCCCTAATTTTTAAATGTATACGTACAGTGGCGAAGCATAGTTGGGACCGGGGGGGGCCGCCGCCCCCTCTTTTTTTCGTCGGTAGTGTTAAACTTTAATCCGGTAGTGTAAATTTTTGGCTCGGTATTGTAAATTTTTATATAAAACTCGAGTTCGCCCCCCCTAAAAAAAATTAGTTTCGACCCCGCCCCCTACTCCCGTGTTCAAGCTCCGCCACTGTATACGTATTCATATATTTGCAACATTAGTTCTATGTTATATATGATTTTAATTTTGAAGTATATATAACAATAATAAACTTGTTCAATATTCAATTTAAGTTTAACATAATAAATAACTTCAATATATATGTGGGCTTTAATAAAGAAAAGGCTCAATTCCATTGACTAGTAATACAAAAATAATATTACTTAAATGAAAAAATCCCAAACCATTAGCCGATGAGGCTTTAATTAAAACTAGGTTTGGGCCCCGCGCCTTGCCACGGCTATGTAAGTTTTAACGTAACCCTAAATCAAAATGAAAATAAAGGTTTGAAACCATAAATCAGCAAAATACACAAGGTAAAACACATCAAAACCCCAAATTCATAACACACAAGAACATTCAGAACCTAAAAGTAAATCAAAGCCCAACACCATAAACAAAATAGACGAAAATCAAAGCGCGACATAGTCCTATATAGAAAAACTGACGAAAATCAAAGCCCCCAAAAAAGCAAACAAAAGGAAAACCCAAACCTTAACATTGTATCGATAACGAAAGAAAGAAAGTACGAACCCGGAGAAAGACAACGCCAACGAATACTATAAATGAACGTAATCAAAACCCCTCAAAAAGATGTGTCAAGAAACCAAAAAACTCACAAGAAAAACCCCATCCCCAAACCTCCAACCCACAAAACAAACCTATAAAAACACACAATGTTTTCAAAACCGGACCGGAAAGCGAACCGGACGGCCTAGAGGTTAACTGGTCGGACCGGTCGGACCGATTGGACCGGATTACGAACTGGATGACGTCATAAATATTTAAAAAAATATAAAAAAATCTAAATATTTATAAAACTACAAACACATACCATTCAAGTAAACATAGTCCAATTTAACAAAATACAACAACCCAAGTTTAAACAACCATAAACCAAAACAAAATACAACATCCAAAGTTTAAACAACCATAAATCAAATAGTGGTTCGCCAATAATATTAACGAACCGGTGTTCGTTAATCCAAAACAACATCCAAAATACATATCATTCAAGTAAACATTGTCCAAATTAACGAACCGGTGTTCCTTAATCTATATCGAATAATATTTTTCTATTAAAATAAAAAAAATTTCAAAAAACCGGTTCAACCCGGTTCACTGGTTCCGGTCGGGCCGATCCACCGCACGAACCGGCCGGTTCAACCGAAAACGGCCCAAAACCACCGAACCGAACCGGCATCCTCACCGGTTCCCGGTCGAACCGGTCGGACCCATTAAAATAAAAAAAATTTTCAAAAAACCGGTTCAACCCGGTTCGCCGGTTCCGGTCGGGCCGGTCGACCGCACGAACCGGCCGGTTCAACCGAAAACGGCCCAAAACCAACGAACCGAACCGGCATCCTCACCGGTTCCCGGTCAAATAAAAAAAAATTCAAAAAACCGGTTCAACCCGGTTCGCCGGTTCCGGTCGGGCCGGTCGACCGCACGAACCGGCCGGTTCAACCGAAAACGACCCAAAACCACCGAACCGAACCGACATCCTCACCGGTTCCCGGTCGAACCGGTCGGTCCCACCGGTCCACAAAACAAAACAAAACCAAAAAATAAAAATAAAAATAAAAAAAAATAAAAAAACCACCGACATCCACCGACATAAGGGATTAAACATAATAGAAATAGTAATATAACTACATAACTTTCTTTTACTTTTCCTTTTTAACTTGTAAGCGTTTACTAAAGAAAAATATAAAAAAATATCACGTAAAACAAAAGCTTTATCTTGTGAAACAGTTTTAGGCAGGCCCATGAACTTGTCTACAGCAGTGTCCCCATATCGGTACCCCACGTGGCACGCATTTCATTCCCCCACCATCAATTCAGTGGCACACTCGTAATTAAACCCAACATCACGCCCCTTATTATATATCCCCACCGACCAAATACTTTAATAAGAATAGTAATCGCCCAGGTCGTTGCTTCTTTCTGAGACTCCACCGAGCAATGAAAAGAAAAAGACAACGGTTTTCAATTTTGAATTTGAGCAAGGCTCCAACTTGCAAGCAAGTGTTTTTGAATCAATGTAATAATAGGTTGAACTCGTAATTTAGGTTGTATATTCATAAGTTAAGTAGTTTTTTAACCTCATATTCACCATTATTGAGTTTTTTATTTAGATTATGAACTAGGGTTGTTAAGAGAGACGAAAATTGAAATTATTTTGTAAGAGTTATCTTAAAGGCTGATGCTAACCAAAAATCTCTTAGCATGTATTCTGAAGTACAAGGAAGTTACTTCAAAAGATTTGACAATACCCAAAGGAAAATTCACTAAGTGTCAAATCTTTCAAATCCAAAGACACAAATCTTCTAAAGTCAAAGATGAAGTCTTCCGAAGCTTCAAGACAAAGTCTTTCGAAGCTTGAAGACTAATTTCTTCTGAAGGCAGAGAAGACATGCTTTCTCTGACGTTAATTTTGACAAAAGCTGAACCACTTTCCGTTTTCATCTCTGATTACTCACCAACTTATACAAGTTGGTGATTATCTCCATACTTTTTTAAACTGTAGATTATGGTGTCTATGTCTGTAACTTTCCTTGCTTGTACTTTTATTCTTTTTGTAATATATTAGGATGTGAACTATGACAAATTATAATCACTAGTTAAAAGGTAATTTGTCTTTTGACTTTACATTGATCTTGTTGTATAGATTAGTGTCCATCTGGCCTTCAAAGTATGGCCGGTAGTAAGATGTAGTATAAAGTGTCTCATGTAACCAGTCCTTAGAACTAATGTAAGGACTTGTTCCCGAGACGCTTACATTTGTTCATTCATCACATAAACATTTAAAACATAACATTTGCAGTGGAATTTAAACTTTTCATTAATAACAAAAATCATGTCAAATCATCATACTGTTAAATATACACCTCAAAAATTGTAGTAACATGATAACATTCTCAAAAATATGGATGCCAGTCTTGAATACTTTTCCAGTAGCTTATGCATCCATGCGTGCACCTTCTCAGCATCAAACTTCACCTGCCAACTATTATGCATACAAAAATCAGCGACGCTGAGTGAATTCTAGTTTTATAAGTAAAATAATTTACTATCGAATAATCATATCCTTTACTTTCACACGTTATCATATGTCGTACATACATTTAGATAATAATCATTATTATCTTCTGTTATCGTTCGTTTTTGCACGTTATCGCACATTTCGTACTTTTATCTTTATCTTTCACTTTTATCTAGATCCTGTCATATACTACGCCCTATCATTGTGCACAAAGCAACTACCGTCTTGGGGTCAAGTAACAAGGATCCTATTTTCGCATATTATCGCACATTATCGCACATCATTATCAACCACAAAGGTTGACACCCCTGTGTGCATACTCAAGGGTTAGCTAAACCGTACATAGTTGAGGTAGCAACTACCTCATGGAGATGCATTTGCTTGCAAGACTTTTCATTCATTCATTACGTTCCACTTTCATCGTCGTTATCTTTCACTTTCATTACATAATACTTTACTTATTCATACATACGTGCTAAGTAAAGTTACATCGTAAAACTTATATAGTTTTAAAAGCTATTCCATCATAGAAAGATAACACATCACACATCACACATCACAGCAGGTCATGCGAAAACATTACATACATCGACGTCATAATCTCGCGTGCAAACTTAACATTTCACGCGAGAACAATGCATCACTCAAAACCTGCATTTTTAAACATCTAATCGTTTGAAAACTCAACATCTCGCGCGAGAACAATGCATCACTCAAAACCTGCATTTTTAGATATCATCGGGTCGCACGAGAACTTCTTTTTGCGCGACAACATCCTCTCACGTGAGAACTATACTTCTTGCGCGGGAACCTTTCTTTCGCACGAAGATTGAAGATTCAAATTTCCTAACGTACAACTTTAACTACTCGCGTGAAAACTAGGTGTTTCCCGCCCGGTTCTCTAACTTTTCACATCTAAGGCTGCCTAACGTGCCTAACGTCATAAACATCATCATTCTAGGCATAAACAAGCATTTTCAAACATTATATTATGCATAATAGCCCTAAAACATAAAACTTACGTAAAAAGGGGACTAGAAACTCACCTCGTGAAGTCTTAGCTCAAACACGACCTTCCCAAAGCCTTTAACGAATGAAAACTACATAACCACGCGTTATATACGTTAATATTCATTGCTTAGTACATAAAACGAGTTACTACACGAGTTACATACCTTAACACTTTTTTTTTCACTTTCTCTCTCTAAACAACCGTTTTCTCTCTCTAGCAGCAACACTTTTCGCATAAGTGAGTACCAGACATGGGTGTTCGCAACTATTTATACCCCAACTCAACTTTTCACAGAATTCTCGCGTGAGAACATTCTTTCACGTGAGAACATCCTTTTCGCGTGAGAACTTCTGTTTCGCGTGAAAACTTTTTCTGCCTTTCTTATTCTCGAAATTTTCGAGTGTTACAAGTCCACCTTCCTTATTTAAGTTTCATCCTTGAAACCTGTCATTCATCGAACAGATGATGGTAATGCTGCCTCATCTCTCCCTTGGTTTTCCAAGTGGACTCCGACCCCTACCTGTGCTTCCACTGTACTCGCAGAAGTGGAACCACTTTATTTCTTAGCATTTTCTCCTTTCGATCAATGTTGGCCACGGGTTGCTCCACATAATTGAGCCGTTCGTCAGCCTCTATGTCCCCAAGTGGCACGATCATATCCTCGTCGGCTCAGCACTTCCTCAGATGAGATACGTGGAATGTCAGGTGAATTACATTTAACTCATCGGGTAGCTTCAATCGATAGGCTACCTCCCCTACTCGGGCATGATTCGGAAGGGCCCAATATACCTCGGGCTCAACTTCTCTCTGAATCGAATGATCCCTTTCTAAGGCGAGACTTTCAACATAACTCTATCGCCCACCTTGAATTCGATCGGCCTACGCCTTTTGTCGGCGTACGACTTTTGCCTATCCTTCGCCGCCTTCAAAAAGGCCTTGATCTTCTCCAACTTTTAGTCGTGGCCTCGATCACCTCAAGGCTTCCCAACTCTTTCTGCCCGATCTCGCCCCAACACATGGGCGTCCTACACCTCCTAGCATATAGCATCTCATAAGGAGGCATGCCAATACTGGTATGATAGCTGTTGTTATATGAGAATTCATCTAATGGTAAGTGCTCATCCCAACTTCCTCCAAAATCAATTACGTATGCCCGAAGCATATCTTCCAGCGTCTAAATGGTCCTCTTTGACTGACCATCGGTCTGAGGATGGTAAGGCATACTGATGTGTAACTTCGTTCCCATCGCATCGTGGAACCTCTTCCAAAACTTGGAAGTAAACCGAGTGTCACGGTCAGACACAATAGACACCAGTACACCATGACGAGCTACAATCTCCTTGATAAACAAGTCAACCAATTGTTCAGATGAGTGCGTCTCACGGATCGGTAGAAAGGGAGCACTCTTCGTTAAACGGTCGACTATCACCCATATGGCATCGTAGCCCCTTGTCATGCGAGGCAACATCGTTATGAAGTCCATGGTGATCTGCTCCCATTTCCACTCAGACATATCCAAAGGTTGGATTTTCTCGTATGGCTACTGATGTTCCGCCTTCATTTGCAAACAAGTAAGGTACTTGCTCACGAACTCTGCGACATCGCGATTCATTCCCGGCCACCAATAATTTTTCTTCATATCTTGATACATCTTCATGGCACCGGGATGAATCGAGTATCGAGTCTTATGAGCCTCATTCATAATCCTTCCCCGTAAATCCCCATAACGAGGCACCCACATCCGTCCAGATCGGGTTCCAACACCAAGAGTGTTTTCACCCAATTTTGCGACTAGACCCTTCATACGCTCAGAATTAATCCGATCTTCTTTAAGCGCTTCGTCCTAAAACTTCTTAACCTATTTAATCACATCAGTGGTCATAACTAGCTGATAGGCCTTCACCCGAATCGGATCTGGTCTCTCCTTTCGGCTAAGGGCATCGGCCACAACGTTGGCCTTACCCGGATGGTAATGGATCTCACAATCATAATCCTTGATGAGCTCCAACCATTTCCTTTGCCTCATATTGAGGTCCTTCTGTTCAAAGAAGTACTTGAAACTCTTGTGGTTGGTGAAGATGGTGCACTTCGTCTCGTACAGGTAGTGCCTCCAAATCTTCAACACGAAGACCACAGCCGCTAGCTCAAAATCATAGGTAGGGTAATTAGCCTCATGGATCTTCAACTGTCAAGAAGCATGGGCTATAACTTCCCCCGTTGTATCAACACGCAAACCAACCTTAAATAAGAAGCATCCGAATAGACCACTAAGTCGTCTCTTCCTTTGGGTAACGTCAAGACATGAGCTTGCATCAACCTCGTCTTTAGCTCCTCAAAAGCTTTCTTCTGCTTGAGACCCCATACGAACTTCACCTCCTTACGGGTCAACTTGGTCAATGGAGAAGCTATCTTGGAGAAGTCTTGGATGAATCTCCTATAATAACCCGCCAAACCTAAGAAGCTACAAATCTCGGATGGCGTCTTTGGAGATTTCCATTGCATCACCGCCTCCACTTTTGTCAGATCTACCACAATCCCCTCGGGATTCACCACGTGACCCAGAAACTAAACTTCACGCAACCAAAATGTGGACTTGGAGAACTTGGCATACAATTTTTCCCTTCTAAGCATCTCCAAAACCTCTCGAATGTGACCGACATGCTCCTTTTCGCTCTTCGAATAAATCAAGATATCATCATAATCACTGATTTATCCAACATCGGCCAACACACCCGAGTCATCCAATCCATAAAAGCAGCTGGCGCGTTAGTTAAACCAAAGGACATCATGAAAAATTCGTAATGTCCGTAACACGTACGAAAAGCTGTCTTAGGAATATCCTGCTCCTTCACCTTCAGTTGATGGTAACCAGATCAAAGATCTATCCTCGAGAACCAACTGGCACCTTGGAGATGATCAAACAAGTCATCAACCCTCGATAACGGGTACCGATTCTTCACCGTCAACTTGTCAGCTCACGGTAGTCGATGCACATCCTCATACTACCTTTTTTCTTCTTCACAAATAGGACTGGAGCACCCCATGGAGAGATACTCGATCGAATAAACCCCTTGTCCAGAAGCTCTTGCAACTGAGTCATCAGTTCCTTTATCTCGGATGGAGCTAGTCGATACGACACCTTAGCAACAGGTTGGGCACCCGGTATCAAATCAATTTGGAACTCGATCTCTCAGTCGGGTGGCACACCAGATAAATCCTCCGAAATACATCCGGGAAGTCACACACCACTGGTACGTCTGACATTCATGACATTTTCCCATCCACATCTTTTAAATAGGCCAGATAGGCACCACATCCACGCTTCATATACTTGTCTGCCACCACCATCGAAATTACTTTTGGGACGGTGCGAATCCTATAGTCGTAGATCATCACCACACTCCTGTTGGCCGCAACCAATCGAATCATCTTCCTACAGCAAACGATACTTTCCTCGTAGGTTGCTAGCCAATCCATCCCTAGGACTACATGGAATCCACCTAAGGGCATCACAAACAACCTAGCATAAAATTTATGACCTTCCAACTCTATGTCACATTCCTCTACCACGTCAAAAATCCTGGTAGACTTACCAATGGTAGTTTCTACATCGAAGGGCTCATCAATCTTTCTACTCCTAGAGGACAACTTATCATAGAAGACAGTAGAAATAAAGCTCCTACTAGAACCAGAATCAAAAAGCATAGAGGCGCAAGTTTGGTTAACTAGAAATGTACCTGACATAACGTAGGGGTCCACCCTAGCCTCCTCCGTGGTCATAGTGAACTCCCTATCCTTAGCCTTCTGCCCCTCTTTCTCTTCCCCGTCTCTTTCCTTGCCCCGGAGCTCTCGGCCCTTAACTTTTTACAATCCCTGCTCAAGTGCCCCTCTTCACCGCAGTTATAGCACCTCATGACCCCACATTCCCTCGCCACATAGCCAGACCTCTCGTACTTGAAGCAGACGTTCGATCCCTATTTATAATCACCCACGTGATTCTTCACGCACATACCAGATGCCTTTATCACCACGTCAGTCACAATCGTCCTGCGACCCTCCACCTTCGACTTCTTGCCTTTGGGGGTGAATCCACCACTACCAAAGCGCTTCCCATTCCAGTTCCTGTCACTACCACCCTTCTTACTCACCTCCGCCATGGCCACCGACTCTCTCTTATCATACAGTCTTCCCGCCAAATCGACCATCGACTTTAACGTACATGGTCGGACGTCGATCACATGTCTGCGAATATCCGCCGGCAGACCCTGAATGTATCTCTTGATCTTCCGTGTCACAGGCGTCACCTGATCTGGAACCAACCTTTTCATCTCGTTGAACTTCGTGGTATACTATTGGTGCATCATAGTATTGGGTTTGTTAGAACATAAAATCATAGTTTAACCTCTTAAACTTTCAGAAAACACAGCGGAAGTATAGCATTATAACCATGTTTATAAGCTGAAAAATATGTTCATTAGATGACCATATTGATGTATAAAACAAACCCAAAGAACAAAGGATCATTTATGTGAATATGCATGCTATGAACATATGTAAATGCACATAAAATCACAGCTTCATTGAGCTGTGATATACCTTACTGTAGCAGCAATAAAGTCAACCAAAAGAGATGTTTGATGAAGATGGATATGCCCAAAATGCAGCCAAGACTTCAAGGATAGAAGTCCTCAAGCTAGTATACCCCAAGCTCCTTGCAAACACACCTTTTTGTTAGGTAGAATACACCAAGAACAACATGAAAACCCTCTTATTTTCTTCTGAAAAACCCTTTTTTCAGCTTCTCAAAACCGTAGCCCCTTGGAGAGAATTAGAGAGTTCTTTGTGTTATGTTGCATGCAAATGAGAATCATCATCATGGAGTGCAAGATCCTCTCTTGTTTCTTGCTGAAAAACTCTCTTTTCAGCTTCAAAACCCAGCTCAAAACTCTCTTTTCTTGCTGCTGGAAATCGTTGGAGTTGAGAGGAAGAAGGAGAGAGTTAGAGCTGAAATGTGGTCTTGCATGCATCTATAATTGAATGGAGAGAAAGCTCTTACAAGACCAAGTTAGTGGGTGTGTTGTTTAAGGCAAATGTTGGTGGAATCTTGCATGTGTGTCTCCCACATGCAAGAGACAAGAATGGGACGGTTTTTGCCAAAAAAAAGAAGAGAATTTCTTTTAAATAAACACACACACATATATCTAGTCTTGTAACAATTAACCATTTAATTGTATAAGTAGTATACTCTCATTATTATTTGGTGTATACAACTAATTTAAATAACACTTCAAATAATATTATTGAACAAAATATCCTAATAAATTGTTCCATCTCATATGCAACTTATTTAGAAAACCCATTTTTTAAATTGGTGTAAATATTTAATTGCATGATCATATCATCAATTAAATATTAATTGGTGTTTGCTAAGCTTGTTATTGGGTATAACCCGACTTGGATCATAACGTACTAACCATATCAATAATCTAAGTGTCTTGGGCACATAGAATCCTACAATCTCCCACTTGCCCAAGATTCATAGAAGATTGATGCAAGCAGTAAATAACGCCTAACAACGGTTTACTACCCTTAATACGCATGACTTATGGCCATTCAATAACATCATCCCATTCAAGTACCCTACTTGAAATGATTTAGGTGAATCAATCATCTATCCTTTTGTTGCAGATGTCATGTTAAATCCAAGGACACAGAATGATCATTCCTTGTTGATTTAACTTAATCAGGCCTTAGACATCTAACTCTCAATGAATAAGAGGAACAAATTCCATCTTGACTACATACGTTTCTCACAAACACCTCGTGTTATACCTGAACATACCCTTATGTACTGTCCACTATTTCAGGACAGTGAAGAATTAGCTCAAGGTATAATACTTGGTGAATATCAAAACCCAATATGTATCTCAAGTCGGAGGATACCAAATGATATTCGCCTTTACTCAAATTTACTTATGATCGATCGATAAGATTCTATGTAGTAAAATTTCAGATGCGGGTTTGTCCAATATTTGTATCCCACAAATATCTATGAACCTTGGTAGCAACCCATTGCTCTATATTCATTCTTATGAATATCAACCAATCCAAGTTCATAATAATCTTACCCTCACACTTGTTCCCACAAGTATGAATGATTACGGACATTTAGAGTAAATAATTTACTCATGGATTAAACATGCTAAATTGGAACATTAATTGAAACATTATAACCAAATAATTTTACTCAAATAATAAAGAGTTCCACATATTCAAATACAAAATTTGATCAATCCAATCACTAGAATATCGAAGTCCTAAGGCACAAGTATGACTTTCATGCTTTGACCTTTCAAGGAGCTTCGTGAGTGGATCCGCAATCTTTTGATCAAAGTGAACTTTGCGAATATACATCTTTCCCTTTTCAACTTCATCCTTTATGTAGTTGAATCTCCGCTCATTGTGCCTAATCTTTTGATGTGCACGGGGTTCCTTGATTTGAGCAATCATACCCTCGTTATCACAAAAGATTTCTAAGGGGTCTTGAATGGTAGAGACCACCCTTAGATCGGTGATAAACCTTTTATTCATGCAACTTCCAAAGCTGCTAATGAGGCAGCTATGTATTCTGTTTTTGTAGTGGACAATGTTACCCTATTCATAATGGAGACATACCCCGATTATGATCGAGGATCATCTCGATCAGTTTGGAAACTCGTATCCGTGTAACCCTTTACAACGAGTTCCTCTTTCTCAGATCCGTATATTAGAAACATATCCTTAGTCCTCCTAAGGTATTTCAATATACTTTTAACAGCCATCCAATGGCTATTACCTGGATTCTACTGATATCTTCTTGTCATGCTTAACGCGCATGACACGTCCGGTCTTAGTGCATGTCATCGCATATATGATGGATCCTATAGCAGACACATATGAGATGTCCTTCATACAATCTTGCTCATCCTTTGAGCTTGGACATTGAGATGCACTCAATATTGTCCCTCTTTGAATAGGTACCATACCTTTCTTAGAGTTTTCCATCTTGAACCTTTTCAAGATTTTATCAATATATGCACTTTGGTTTAGACCTATCAACCGCTTCGATCTATCCCTATAGATCTTTATTCCCAAAATATAGGCAGTTTCACCGAGATCTTTCATGGAAAAACAATTTCCAAGCCAGGTTTTAACACCTTCCATGGTTGGAATGTCCTTTCCATATAGTACTATGTCATCCACATACAATACTAAGAATGTGATTACACTCCCACTAGCCTTTTTATACACACAAGCCTTGTCAGCGTTCTTGATGAAACCAAATTTCTTGATCTCTTCATCAAAACATTGATTCCAACTTCTCGATGCTTGTTTCAATCCATAGATTGATTTCTTTAACTTGCATACTTTATTAGGATGTTTTGGATCGACAAAACCTTCAGGTTGAACCATATAGACATCTTCCTCAAGATATCCATTTAGGAAAGCGGTTTTGACATCCATTTACCAAATCTCATAATCATAATGAGGAGCTATGGCAAACAATATCCTTATAGACTTTAGCATCACAACAGGTGAGAAGGTTTTATCATAATCAACCCCTTGAGTTTGAGTGAAACCTTTTGCTATAAGTCTTGCTTTGTAAGTATCCAAGTTTCCATGCATATTTGTTTTCTTCTCGAAACTCACTTGCATCCATCCAGTTTGGAGTTAAGTGGAGGGTCAACCAATTCCCAAACTTGGTTGTTATACATGGATTGCATCTCTACATTCATGGCTTCAGTCATTTGTCACAATCCGAATTGGATATAGCATCATGGTATGTAGTTGGCTCATCGGAGTCAACCTCATAGCATCCATCCATGAAAAATCCATATATTTCAGGTGGAATGCTAACTCTATCAGATCTGTGAATGTTTTGTGTGTATTGATCAACCTCTTGATCATCATCAACAACCTCTTGTTGACAGCTAGTGTCAACCAAACGTGTATCGGTTTGTGGATCTTGATCTTCATCAAATTCCATTGTTCTATGCGTCACTCCTTCCATAAGGAACTTGGCTTCCAAGAACTCGGCCCTTCAAGCAATAAACTCCTTTTGCTCTGTTGGATCAAAGAAGTAGTATCCTATACAGTCTTTGGGATATCCAACAAATATACACTTAGTGGATCGACTTTCAAATTTGTTTTACGTGTTAAGCTTGACATAAGCTTTACTACCCATACCTTTTAAACATGATAGTGTTGGAACTCTTTCCATGCCATATTTCAAAAGGTGTCGAACCCACTTTCTTGGTTTAGGCCATATTCAAAATACGAGCCGTGGAGAGTAGTGCGAAAACCCAAGATGATAAAGGTGGTAAGCTCATAGCCTTAATGAATTGAACCATATCCAAATAGGGTTCAGTTTCTCCTTTATCAGAATGAAGAACTTAGATAGTTATGTAGAGTTGATTTTCTACTTCATTATTGAAGATTTTGAACATTTCAAAAGCTTCATTTTTATGTGTCATCAAGTACACACAATAATAGCGACTGTAATCGTCAGTAACAGTAATGAAGTATCTTTTCACCAATCTTTGTCATTGTCTTAAAAGGACCACATACATCCAAATGTATCATTTCTAATAAGTCTTTTGGTTCATACTTATCAAATGAAACATTTTCATTTGTTTCCAAAAGACCATTCTTTTGAAGTGTTTGAATCCAATTCTCGTTTATGTGACCAAGATGACAATGTCAAAGATAATAATAACTTAAACTGATTTTAAGTTTCTTGGTGCTTAATGTGTATAATGAGTTATTATAGGACGAATTATCATGAACCAATTCATGAATATCATTAAAAGGCATATCCTTAAAATGAAATACGTCATCCGTAAAACTTAATACTATTATATACAAACTTTAAATCATGACCATATTGTTTTAATAGGAAACATTAATTATGTTCCTAGTCAAACTAGGTGCATACAAAAGGTTTTGAGAACAACTTCTAAACTATTTGTAAGTCTCAAAATAGAGTTTCCCTTTTGAAGTGCACATTTCTTTTGAACTCTTTTGCAACAATTGCAAGTATGAGTCTCACATCTGATATCAAATACCCATGTGTTTGAAGAAATGACATTTAATACAATGTGAATCATGAAAATTGTATTCGAGGTTTGCCTAGCATCCCTCTTATTTTTCAACTCCTTGAGATAGGAGGGACAATTCCCTTTTATTGTCCTATCTCTTCATGCTCAAAGCATGGATCGTTCTCCTTTACTTTAGGCTTTATAAGCTTAGGTTGTTGAGGTTTCGCTTTAACCTTTGCTTTGATGTATTCCTTTCTTTTGGCAATAATTGCCTTAGGATCGAGATTGGCCATTTCTTATAGTCTCCCTCATTGATCGAGAGAATAGGTAGAACCTCTCTACCCATCCCTGAGGGGCCTTGGTTGCTTTGAGCATTGCGTGAATTTCACCTATGCTCTTTGTCCCATCCGTTCATATTGCAGTTTATTATGAATGTCTCAAACCTTTAGTTAGGAAATCAAGGATCAAATCCTTGGCCAACTACTTTGAGACAGGATATTTAAGCATCTTGAGGCTATCAATGTGACTTTTCATCTTAAGAATATATAAGATGATATCGATTGGGTTTCTTCCATGTGACATGCATAAAGTGCTTGAACCTTTTCGAAGCAATCTTACTAATGTTTATTGGAGGAACATTTCCTTCAACTAGATTATCATGTCATATGCCCTATGATGTTCCAAACCCTTTTGGAGTTCGGGAATCATATTCCCAACATGAGGTAGGAAACTTGCACATAATCCTTAATGTGCTTAAGCCAATCGTCAAAAGGCCTTAACATCAACAGCGTTGGTTGGTGAGACATGGGATCGTCAAGGACATAGGCCTTTACTCATTTTGATAACGATTCTCAGTGATAGGGTATGGACGGTCGGGGTGGTAGCATTATTGTTTGCGGCCATTCTACAAAATTTACAAAGTTCTTATTAGTATTTCTTAAAATTTTATTTTAATTATTAATACCCTTTTATGTCTCATAGACAATTAATAATTAAAATCTAGAATCCAACGTTACATTCAAATAATGGTTAGGTGACCTTTATCCTATTATTTAATTTAACAAGGTAGTCAATATTTGACAATTGCAACCTTTTGCAACTTCTAGCCTTTATGGGATCGATTAAACATCTTATGTTTGGTTGGCATGTTTAATCCCATCAACACCATTGTACGCCATGCTTCGGTGACCCTATGCACATGGTTTCCAATTCAAGTCATCCTACTTACACACACGTGTGAGTTTTCACATACAAGCGGTTAGGTGACCTTTATCCCACAAGTATGTTAGACTCACCTCAAACACACAAGTTCCCTATAAGTGGTTAGGTGACCTTTATCCCACAAATAGTTCTCAAGTGATTCAAGTGTCGTGTAAAAGGATGGTGTTAAACTTGTTTCAAAAGGGATTTTTGGTTTTCATTAATTCTAGTTTTGAAAACTCTATATACCTTGTATTTGCATGCTTTCAAATGCAAGGTATCCTATAGTTTATTTTTAATAAAACCTCTTTTATTAAATCATTAATCCTTTTAATAACCTTTTATTAACCACTTAATGATTAGAAACCATAATTTTTTAGCTTGTTAAGTTTGCTAATGAGTTTGTTATGCATATCCAAATATCAAACAACAATCATACCAACAAACAACTAAACAAGCATAATATGAACAACCACAATGTGCATAACCATAGCTACTATTATGACCACACTTGTTTGCCATCACAAGTGTGGTCATTTGGTCTTTCTAAGGGTTGAATACAACACAAAATAGAGGTCTTCATTTACTCCCACTTGAACTTGCATCCATATGCTTCAAGTCCTTCTTTTGTGTCTTCTTCTTGTGCTTCCTTCCCGAGCATCTTCTTTTACAAAATATATATCCTAATACATATTTTCTAGTAAAAGAAAAACACTCCTAATCTATTATTACATCCCAATGAATAAATAGACAAATTACATTTTTAAACAAAGCATAAAAGAATAATATTACAACCCAATTGAAAACAACCAAAACAAACATTGCAAGCATCCAAACAACACAAGGCCAATGGCTAGGTTATGCACACTAACATCCAATGATCATATCATCCAAACATATAATGAAACCCCACTTAAAACCACCAAATTTCAGCCAACATAAACTGAAATTTTGGGTTTTAAACATTGTCCAAACAATCAACATTTCATAATATATATCTTTCAAGGTCTAATCACTAGCATGTGTGATATGACCTTGAAAGTTTGGGGAATCATTCAAACAAAACATAGCAGCCCAAAATCAGCCTATACTAAATTTATAATCATCCTTTAAAACTAATTTTTAAAGGACAAGAACAAGCAAGCTATTCACATAACGGGCTCTTGATGCCATTTATTGGGTTTGTTAGAACATAAAATCATAGTTTAACCTCTTAAACTTTCAGAAAATGCAGCGGAAGTATAGCATTATAACCATGTTTATAAACTGAAAAATATGTTCATTAGATGACCTTATTGATGTATAAAACAAACCCAAAGAACAAAGGATCATTTATGTGAATATGCAAACTATGAACATATGTAAATGCACATAAAATCACAGCTTCATTAAGCTGTGATATACCTTACTGCAGCAGCAATAAAGTCGACCAAAAGAGATGTTTGATGAAGATGGAGATGCCCAAAATGCAGCCAAGACTTCAAGGATAGAAGTCCTCAATCTAGTATACCCCAAGCTCCTTGCAAACACACCTTCTTGTTAGGTAGAATACACCAAGAACAACATGAAAACCCTCTTATTTTCTGCTGAAAAACCCTTTTTTCAGCTTCTCAAAACCGTAACCCCTTGGAGAGAATTAGAGAGTTCTTTGTGTTGTGTTGCATGCAAATGAAAATCATCATCATGGAGTGCAAGATCCTCTCTTGTTTCTTGCTGAAAAACTCTCTTTTCAGCTTCAAAACCCAGCTCAAAACTCTCTTTTCTTGCTGCTGGAAATCGTTGGAGTTGAGAGGAAGAAGGAGAGAGTTAGAGCTGAAATGTGGTCTTGCATGCATCTATAATTGAATGGAGAGAAATCTCTTACAAGACCAAGTTAGTGGGTGTGTTGTTTAAGGCAAATGTTGGTGGAATCTTGCATGTGTGTCTCCCACATGCAAGAGACAAGAAGGGGACGGTTTTTGCCAAAAAACAGAAGAGAATTTCTTTTAAATAAAACACACACATATATCTAGTCTTGTAACAATTAACCATTTAATTGTATAAGTAGTATACTCTCATTATTATTTGGTGTTATACAAATAATTTAAATAACACTTCAAATAATATTATTGAACAAAATATCCTAATAAATTGTTCCATCTCATATGCAACTTATTTAGAAAACCCATTTTCTAAATTGGTGTAAATATTTAATTGCATGATCATATCATAATTAAATATTAATTGGTGTTTGCTAAGCTTGTTATTCGGTAAACCCGACTTGGATCATAACGTACTAACCACATCAATATTCTAAGTGTTTTGGGCACATAGAATCCTACACATAGTTCCCACCTCCAGCTGCATGAACTCTCTCTCAACCCTATCCAATTCCCTGTGAGGACAGAACTCCTCAATCACCAACTTCTTTAGCTCACTCCACCTCATCCTCCTAATCGCCCTAGATGATGTTGTCCCACCAGCATAAGGCTGAGTCCATAAACGAGTAAGTAGCAAACTTCACCTTCTGATCCTCTCGGCACTCCCTAATATCAAGTACTGCCTCCATCTCCCTCACTATCGGCAAGCAGCAGCAGCACTGCCATTCCCATCAAATGTCAAGGGCCTGCATCTTTAGAATGCCCTATAGTTACAGCCACGTGGAGTTTCCTGCATAACTTCCTCCTCATCGTCACTGTAGACAACCATCTCATCCTCCGCTTGCTCCTGTTCTTCTCCCTCTTCACCCTTTCCCTTAGTAGCTTTCTTCTTTTCCTTCTTCTCCTTCTTCTCATCCTCCCTCACAGCTCTAATCACTTTGGTCAACACAGACAGCAGAATTGTTTGCATGACCTGATGAACCTCCTCAACAACCGCCTCTTTCACTGAGGCCCTCAAGTTAGCACTCTCATCACCGCCTTCCTGGTGATGAATCTCGGGCTCTTCAGGTGCCGTTTTGGCAGCTCTAGCCCTGTTTCTCGTGACTCGTGGTCCAACACCATGTCCACCACGTACTCCACCTCGTGAGGCATTTGACGATCTACCACTGGCCATCGTTAATCGCTATAAGATTTAAACACCAACACGATCATTCAGGGTAATAGCTCAGATTATGTCAAGTATAGTAAGTGTCTAATTACAATGGCCAGTTGTGATTAGTCACTTACTTCACTTTTCATCCCCTAAGCATTTCCTATACTTACTATATCAGTGTTTAATTCTACTAAGGGCATATAATTCACGTAACATGCACACATAATTCCTTTTTCATTAACGTACATAAAACGTTTACATTAAACATTTACCTGTTGGCATGTAGCTACTAGCACTGGCATCCCTTCCCTTTCTTGTCCCATTCTTAGTTTAAGTTTTAGGTTTTGAAAATAATTTACCCAATTCTCTTAAACTTTTAGCTCTGATACTAACTTGTAAGGCCCCGTTCCCAGGATGCTTACATTTGGTCATTCATCGCATAAAACCTTTAAAACATAACATTTGCAGCGGAATTTAAACTTTTTATTAATAACAAAAATAGTGTCAAATCATCATATTGTTAATTGTACACCTCAAAAATTGTACTAACATGATAACATCCTCAAAAATGGGGATGCCAATCTTGAATCCTTTACCAGGAGCTTATGCATCCATGCCTGCATCTCCTCAGCATTAAACTTCACCTGCCAACTATTATACATACAAAAGTCAGCGACGCTGAGTGAGTTCTAGTTTTATAAGTAAAATAATTTACTATCGTATAATTATATCCTTTACTTTCGCACGTTATCGTACGTCATACATACATTTAGATAATAATCATTATTATCTTCCGTTATCGTTCGTTTTCGCACATTATCGCATATTTCGTACTTTTATCTTTATCTTTCACTTTCATTTAGATCCTGTCATATGCTACGCCCCATTGTTAGGCACAAAGCAACTACCGTCTTAGGGTTAAGCGACAAGAATCCCGTTTTCGCACATTATCGCACATTATCACATATCATTATCAACCACAAAGGTTGACACCCCTGTGTGCATACTCAAGGGTTAGCTAAACCACACACAGTTGAGGTAACAACTACCTCATGGAATTATGAAACTCCATCATTTGCTTGTAAGATTTTCATTCATTCATTACGTGGACTTGATGTTAACAAGGATCGAATATGATGATTGAGTCAACGATTAAGTAGCGGAAATACTAAATCAAAGAACATTAAATACTGCAAAGATACTCATAAATGCTTGTATATTATTTGGTGAAGAAACAAGTTACAATGGGTTCTATAGTTTTCAAGAACAGTGAAAAGACAACCTTACAACCTCGTAACTTGAGTACTAGGTATCTTGGTTAATGAAAAAAAATTACATATGATGGATAATCTATTCTGTACAAAAAGACTAAACAATCCTGACACTATAACAGAATACTAGTCTAAGTACAAAAGTCTTCAACCGCATTAGTTGTTGAACATCCGCATTAACTAATGCTGATGCCTTGGGCTTCATCATCATTTCTTATTTTGTCTTCAGCATTAAGTGTTTGGTCATCAGCATTGACAAATACGGATGAACAAACACTAGTTAGCATTTCCTCAGTGCATCCGCATTGACAAATGCGGATGAACAAATACTTTGCAGCATTTGTTCTGACTGTCCGCATTTGTATATGCGGAAGAACAAATACTTTTCAGCATTTGTTCCTTGGTCATCCGCATATACAAATACGTGTCGGGTTTGTTGGACCTAAACAATGTTGTTTAACCATTTTTAAACAAGAAAACGCAGCGGATTAACATCAAACAAATACCATTTGAAATCTGAAAATTATAGTTCATTGCATGTCTACAACAAACCCAAGAATGCAAGGATCTTATATATGTGTTTGAACTAGTTAACACCAATATATAACAACCTAAACAAGTAATACATACTACCTTGTAAAACTGCTGAAAATCGTGGATGTAGATGAAAAGAATGATGTTCTTGAGCAGCCAAAACACCAAGAGAAGGTGTTCTCAAGTGTTCATACCCACAAGCCCTTTTAGCAACACCCATTTGCTAGGATTTGTACACAAAAATCGTCCAAGAACAAGCTGAAATCGAATTCCAGCCGTGAACTATCATGAGGCTGCTGGAACTTTTGTTTCAGCAATGAAAACCGTCTTCTTGATGAAGAACACAAGTCTTGGCCATCGATTTTGCATGTAAGAAAAGCTGGAATAGTGTGTGTATGTGTTCTAGGGAGAGTATTGTTCCAAGAACATAAAGAAAGAAAGAAGAGTGGCTGCCAAGGGGCGGCCGACCCCCTTTATGTCTTTAGGGATTCCATTTAAAAAAAAAAACTCTTTCAAATTTTACAAGAGTTTTTAAAATCATACATAACTAACCTTTTAATTATATATAATATGCACACACATTTATTATCTAATGTTATTTAACTAAATTAAACAACATTACAAATAATATCCATGAACAAAATATCCTCATAAGTTGTTCTTTTCACATGCAACTTATTTAGAAAACCCATTTTCTAAATTGGTGTAATTATTTAATTGCATGATCATATCATCAATTAAATATTAATTGGTGTTTGCTAAGCTTGTTATTGGGTATGACCAGACTTGGATCATAACGTACTAACCACATCAATGTTCTATGTGTCTTGGGCATACAGAATCCAACAATCTCCCACTTGCACAAGATACATAGAAGATTGATGCAAGCAGTAAATACCGCCTAACAACGGTTTACTACCCTTAATACGCGTGACTTAAAGCCATTCAATAACATCATCCCCTTCAAGTATCCAACTTGAAATGATCTAGGTGAATCAATCATCTGTCCTTTTGTTTCAGATGTCATGTTAAATCCAAGGACACAGAATGATCATTCCTTGTTGATTTAACTTAATCAGGCCTTAGACATCATGCTCTCAACGTATAAGAGGAACAAATCCCATCTTGACTACATACGTTTCTCACAATCACCTTATGTCATACCTGAACATAGCCTTATGTACTGACAATTATTTCATATCAGTGAAGAACTAACTCAAGGTATAACACTTGGTGAATATCAAAACCCAATATGTATCTCAGGTCGGAGGATACCAAATGATATTCGCCTTTACTCAAATTTACTTATGATCAATCAATAAGATTCCATGTAGTAAGATTTGAGATGCGGGTCAGTCCAATATTCGTATCCCACGAATATCTATGAACCTTGGCAGCAACCAATTGCTCTATATTCATGCCTTATGAATATCCACCAATCCAAGTTCATAATAGTCTTACATTCATATTTGTTCCCACAAATATGACCGACTACGGACATTTAGAATAATAAAATTATTCATGGATGTAAACATGCTAAAAAGAACATCACTTAAAATATCGTAAATACATAGATAAGTTAAGTATCACAATTGTTCCATATTAATAATATTAATACTAAACAGATCAATTCCAATCACTAGAATATCGAAGTCCCAAGGCACAAGTATGACTTTCATGCTTTGCCCTTTCAAGGAGCTTCGTGACTGGATCCGCAATGTTTTGATCAGAGTGAGCTTTGCGAATACATATCTTCCCTTTTTCAACTTCATCCCTTATGTAGTTGAATCTCCGCTCATTGTGCCTAATCTTTTGATGTGCACGGGGTTCCTTGATTTGAACAATCACACCCTCGTAATCACAAAAGATTTCTAAGGGGTCTTGAATGGTAGAGACCATCCTTAGATTGGTGATAAACCTTTTTATCCATGCAGCTTCCCAAGCTGCTAATGAGACGGCTATGTATTCGAATTCTGTAGTGGACAATGCTACCCTATTCATAATGGAGACGTACCCCGATTGTGATCGAGGATCATCTCGATCAGTTTGGAAACTAGCATTCGTGTAACCCTTTACAACTAGTTCCTCTTCATCAGATCCGTATATTAGAAACATATCCTTAGTCCTCCTAAGGTATTCCAATATACTTTCAAAATCCATCCAATGGCTGTTACTTGGATTCTGCTGATATCTACTTGTCATGCTTAATGTGCATGACATGTCCAGTCTAGTGCATATCATCGCATATATGATGGATCCTATAGCAGGCGCAAATGGGATGTCCTTCATAAGATGTTGCTCATCCTTTAAGCTTGGACATTGAGATGCACTCAATATTGTCCCTCTTTGAATAGGTACTATACCTTTCTTAGAGTTTACCATCTTGAACCTTTTCAAGATTTTATCAATGTATGCACTTTGGTTTAACCCTATCAACCGCCTCGATCTATCCCTATAGATCTTTATTTCTAAAATAGAGACGGCTTTACGGAGATCCCTTTTGGAAAGACAATTTCCAAGTGTAGTATGTCATCAACATACAATACTAAGAACGTAATTACACTCCCACTAGCCCCTTGATACACACAATCCTCGTTAGCGTTCTTGATGAAACCCAATTTCTTGATCTTTTCATCAAAACGTTGATTCCAACTTCTCGATGCTTGTCTCAATCCATAGACTGATATCTTTAACTTGCATACTTTGTCAGGATGATTTGGATCGACAAAACCTTCAGGCTAAACCATATGGACAGTCTCTTCGATATGTCCATTAAGAAAAGCGGTTTTGACATCCATTTGCCAAATCTCATTATCATAATGAGCAGTTATGGCAAACAATATCCTGATAGACTTTAGCATTGCCATTGGCGAGAAGGTTTCATCATAATCAACCCTTTGACTTAGAGTGAAACCTTTTGCTACAAGTCTTGCCTTGTAAGTATCCAAGTTTCCATGCATGTCAGTTTTCTTCTTGAAAACCCACTTGCATCCAACCGGTTTGGAGTTAAGTGAAGAGTCAACCAATTCCCAAACTTGGTTGTCATACATGGATTGCATCTCTACGTTTATGGCTCCTAGACACATGTCATAATCCGAATTGGACATTGCATCATGGTATGTAGTTGGCTCTTCGGAGTCAACAACGTAGCATCCATCTATGAAAAATCCACATCTTTCATGTGAAATGCTAACTTTACCAGATCAGTGAACGTTTTGTGTGCATTGATCAACCTCTTGATCATGATCAACAACCTCTTGTTGATTGCTAGTGTCAACCAAACGTGTATCGGCTTGTGGATCTTGATCCTCATCAAATTCCACTGTTCTATGCGTCATTCCTTCCATAAGGAACTTGGCTTCCAAGAACTCTGCCTTTTGAGCAATGAATACCTTTTGCTCTGTAGGAACAAAGAAGTAGTATCCTATACAGTCCTTTTGGATATCCAACAAATATACACTTAGTGAATCGACTTTCAGTTGGTTTGGGTGTTAAGCTTAACATAAGCTTCATAACCCATAATTTTAAATATGATAGCGATGGAACTATTCCATTTCATATTTCAAGAGGCGTCGAATCCACTTTCTTGGTTTGGACCATATTCAAAATATGAGCCGCGGAGAGTAGTGCGAAACCCCAAAATTATAGAGGTAGTGAGCTTATAGCCATCATAGGTCGAACTATATCCAATAGGGTTCGATCTCCTTTCAGACACACCATTATGTTATGGTGTTCTGTGAGGAGTAAGTTGTGAGACAATCTTACAACTTCCTAGATGATCCCTAAAAGTCTCACTTAGGTATTCACCTTCTCTATCTAAACGGAGAACTTTGGTAGTTCTATCGAGTTGATTTTCTACTTCATTCTTGAAGTTTTGAACATTTCAAATTATTCATGTTTATGTGCCATCAAGTACACATAACCATAGCGACTATAATCGTCGGTTAAGGTAATGAAGTAAGTTTCACCATACCTTGTCATTGTCTTAAAAGGACCACATACATCCAAATGTATGACTCCTAATAAGTCTTTTGCCCTCTCATTTGTACCACTAAAAAGCGTGTTGGTTATCTTACCTCATAAACAAGATTCACACTTATCAAATGAACAATTTTCATTTGTTTTCAAAAGACCATTCTTTTAAAGTGTTTAAATCCGATTCTTGTTTATGTAACCAAGATGACAATGACAAGAATAAGAGTCACTTAAACCATTTTAAGTCTCTTGATGCATGATAGGTATAATGTGTTATTATAGGACGAATTTATGAACCAATTCATCAACATCATTAGAAGGTATGGCCTTAAAATAATATACATCATCCATATAAATATAAATACCATCATTTACTAACTTTAAATCATAACCATATCGTTTTAAAAGGGAAACTTAAATCATGTTCCTAGTCAAACTAGGAGCATATAACATGTTTTGACGAACAACTTCCAAACCTTTTGAAAGTTTCAAAACATAGTCTCCTTTCTTAGAGTGCTTATTTCTTTTGAACCCTTGCAACAAATTGCAATAGTGAGTTCCATATGAGGTATCCAATTACCCATGTGCTTTTAGGAAATAACACCTAAGTTAATATGGATTATGAAATTTATACTTAAGGTTTGCCCAGCATCCCTTTTATTTCTCAACTCATTGAGATAGGTTGGATGAATCCCTTTCAAATGACCTATCTCACCATACTCAAAGCATGGATCGTTTTCGGTTACCTTAAGCTTCATAAGCTTAGGTTTTGGAGGTTCCGCTTTGATCTACCCTTACCCATTGCCTTTGATGTGCCCTTCTCCTTTGGCAACATTTGCCTTTGGGATCGGGAATGGCCTTTCCTTATTGATCTAGAGAATAGGTAGAACCTTTCTACCCATCCCTGCCTTAGCTGTTGCGAGCATTGCGTGAAACTCACCAATGCTCTTGTCCTATCCATTCATATTGTAATTCATTATGAATGTCTCAAACTTTTAGTTAGGCCATTAAGGATCAAATCCTTGGTCAACTCCTTTGAGACAGGACAGCTAAGCCTCTCGAGGCGGCCTTAACATCGTCGGGGTCGGGTTGGTTAGGAATAGGATCGTCAAGGACATTTGCCTTTGCTCTTGCTTGAGAACAATTCTCAAGTTTCGAGACCAGTCCATAAGGTTATTATGGTAGAGACGATCCCTCTCTAAAATAGTTCTCAGTGATAGGGTATGGACGGTCGGGGTGGTAGCATTATTCTTTGCGGTCATTCTACAAATTTCAAAGTTCTTTTTAGTATTTTTGAAAAATTTCATTTTTAATTATTAATACCCTTTATGTCTCATAGACAATTAATAATTAAAATCTAGAATCCAACGTTACATTCAAATAATGGTTAGGTGACCTTTATCCCATTATTCAAATTAACAAGGTAGTCAACATTTGACAATTGCAACCTTTTGCAACTTCTAGCGGTATGGGATCGATTTTAAACATCATATGCAAAGTCGGCATGTTAATCCCATCAACACCATTTGGAAACCATATTTTAGGTGATCCATTCAACATGGTTTGCAAATCAAGTTACCCTACTTGCACACACATGTGAGTTTACCAACACAAGTGGTTAGGTGACCTTTATCCCACCAATGTGGTATTCCCACCTTAAGTCATAAGTTCCCTCAAAATGGTTAGGTGACCTTTATCCCATTAAGAGTTTCCAAATGACTTAAGTGTTGTGCAAAAGGACGGTGTTAAACTTGTTTGAAAAGGAGATTTTTAGTTTTCATTGATTCTAGTTTGAAAACTCTATTTACCTTGTATTTGCATGCTTTCAAATACAAGGTATCCTATGGTTCATTTTTAATAAAACCTCTTTTATTAAATCATTAATCCTTTTAATAACCTTTTATTAATCACGTAATGATTAGGAACCATAAAATTCAGCTTGTTAAGTTTGTTAGTTAGTTTGTTATGCACATCCAAATGTCAAATAACAATCATACAACAAACAACCAAACAAGCACAATCATACAAACATATGTGCATAACTATAGCCACTAAGTTGACTACACTTGTTTGCCATCACAAGTGTTGTCATAAGGTCTTTCCTAAGGGTTGAACACAATCACAAATGATGAGGTCTTCAAAGACTCCCACTTGAACTTGCATCCAAATGCTTCAAGTCCATCCTTTGTGTCTTCCTTTTGTGCTTCCTTCCCGAGCATCTTCTTTTACAAAGTATATATATCCTAATACATATTTTCTAGTAAAAGAAAAAATACTCCTAATCTATTTATTATATTGCCAAATGAATAAACAAATTACAACCCAAATAGAAACATCAAAAGGAATTATTACAACCCAAATAGAAAGAATATAACCAACATGACAATTCCACAATCAACCAAATCCAAAACATACATGGTCAAGGCTATGTTATGCACTAAAACATGTATCCATATACATCATTTCAAGAACTAAATGAACCCCATTTGACCCTAAATTTTCAGCCAACACAAACTAAGAATTTAGGGTCTTTTGTCCAAACAAAAAAACACAATCAACCAATTTGATATCTTCCTTTCAAGATCCAATCATAAGCATGCATGATTACAACCTTGAAAGGTTGGGGTATCATCAAATCATCACAAAACAGCCCTAATAAGGTTGTTAAAGCATCATAAAACCAATTTTACAAGAACACATGAAACTAGTCATCCACATATCCGGCTCTAGATGCCATTGTCGGGTTTGTTGGACCTAAACAATGTTGTTTAACCATTTTTAAACAAGAAAACGCAGCGGATTAACATCAAACAAATACCATTTGAAATCTGAAAATTATAGTTCATTGCATGTCTACAACAAACCCAAGAATACAAGGATCTTATATATGTGTTTGAACTAGTTAACACCAATATATAACAACCTAAACAAGTAATACATACTACCTTGTAAAACTGCTGAAAATCATGGATGTAGATGAAAAGAATGATGTTCTTGAGCAGCCAAAACACCAAGAGAAGGTGTTCTCAAGTGTTCATACCCACAAGCCCTTTTAGCAACACCCATTTGCTAGGATTTGTACACAAAAATCGTCCAAGAACAAGCTGAAATCGAATTCCAGCCGTGAACTATCATGAGGCTGCTGGAACTTTTGTTTCAGCAATGAAAACCGTCTTCTTGATGAAGAACACAAGTCTTGGTCATCGATTTTGCATGTAAGAAAAGCTGGAATAGTGTGTGTATGTGTTCTAGGGAGAGTATTGTTCCAAGAACATAAAGAAAGAAAGAAGAGTGGCTGCCAAGGGGCGGCCGACCCCCTTTATGTCTTTAGGGATTCCATTTTAAAAAAAACTCTTTCAAATTTTACAAGAGTTTTTAAAATCATACATAACTAACCTTTTAATTATATATAATATGCACACACATTTATTATCTAATGTTATTTAACTAAATTAAACAACATTACAAATTATATCCATGAACAAAATATCCTCATAAGTTGTTCTTTTCACATGCAACTTATTTAGAAAACCCATTTTCTAAATTGGTGTAATTATTTAATTGCATGATCATCTCATCAATTAAATATTAATTGGTGTTTGCTAAGCTTGTTATTGGGTATGACCCGACTTGGATCACAACGTACTAACCACATCAATGTTCTATGTGTCTTGGGCATACAGAATCCAACAATACGGATAGCCAACACTTAGCTTCTTTTCTTCACCCACATATCTTCTTGGACTTGTAGGAGTCTGCCAACAAAACAACCATCACCCACCACTTGAATTGGCATGTATGATCCTTTCAGGGTCCAATAATATTCCCTCAAAGGATTATACAGCCTATGTACTTCAAGGGTTTGATGGTGGATGAGGTTATGAAGATTATGTTGGGTCTCTGCAGGTGCTTGGACTGGTGATAGTGGAGCTGTACCTGGGTCTGGAAGAGCTGGATTTAGGATGGACTTGATCATGTTGGAGAAGTCTCTAGCCTTGTTCATCCTGTCTCTACTTAGTACGTGAATTGTCATCTAGCTCATGGTATAAATTGCTTCAATGGGCATCTTCCTTAGAGATATGGGTTCCCACAAACCAACAGTAGATAACCTATCTCTGTAAATCAGGAGAGTTCCATCAGCATCAACCTCCAGCTTCACAATACTTCCCAGATTAAAAGGAGTCTTCTTCTTCTTTCTCTGCTCTCTCTTATGCCTAATCCGGTCATAAGCCATCTTCAAAATTTTGATGCACTATAGGAAGAAATACATATCTGCCTCTCCAAGCTTGTTGTTGATTTCCCTAAAATGTCTCGAGAAGATGTAGTGGATGTAAGACTCATCAAGAAGTATCACTTCATATCCACTGAACAGGCAAATTTCAACCCCTTCTTTTCCTCCCCACTTTCTTTCAATCACCAATTCATATGTTTTTTCATCATAGTAGACATTTGAGAGTAGGATGAAAGTTTGGGTGCCAGCCACCATCTTTCTTTTTAGTGATTCAGTTGGTTTTACATTCACCTCGGGAAATACCAACTCTTCAGTCCTTTTTGTTTTTCTTTTCTTGTCTAGGGGATTTTGGTAAGTTTTATCTTTACTGGCTCTTCTTCCTCTACAGGTCGTTTTCCCTTAGCCTTCTCAGACAAGTACTTCCTCTTTCTTAAATAGGTGTGTACATAAGGTCTGGATGAGGATGACATAGATGTTTCTCCAATTATTGGTGTTGGTTCTTCAACTTGCTTTTTAGCAGTTTCTTTCTTTTCTTTCAGCTCTTCACTTAGTTTTCTGATAAGCTCTTTTTGCTCTTCAAAAAGGGTGACCGCAGGAACAATCTGCATACTCAACTCTCTCTCCAAAGGAACCGAAGATTGAGGAATCACCACTAAGTGTTCTACTAGAGGTCTTGGGTCCCTTACAAACTCTTAAAACTCATCATCGATAGTAAAATCTCTAGTAGAGAAGCTATCAAGCTCTTTGAAGAGATCTCCAAGCTCAAAGTCTTGCTCAGTGGTTTCTTCAGATTGCTCACTAGAATAGAAAACCATGGCTAGACTTGGCTCTATTTCTGTTTCTGTTTCTGGTTCTAGTTCATCTTCTTTTTGTTCTTGCTCATCACCTTTAGTTTCTTGCTCCTCAGCCAACTCCTCCTTTATCTTGATTAACATCTCCAGTTTTGAGACCCTTTTCAAAAAGGTCTCATTTTGGTTGCTAAGATCAGTGATCAGATCAGATTGTCTTTCAGTCAACCTTTCCTGTTTTTCCATGGAAATAGTCGGTATGGTTACAGTATCAACATGCCCACTGATTTCTTCCTTAGCTTGGTGGAGGGTAGCTTTAAGATCATCAATTTCTTTGTCTTTCTTTGCTTTTCAGCCTCATGTCTTTCTTTTAGACCTTTGATCTCTAACTCTTTCTCATCCAGCTCTTGAATTTTGTCCTGAATAATACCAGATCTTCTATTCAACGACTTTTTCATCCTTTTCACTTTCAACAAGAGCTTTGTAATCATTTCATCTTTCTTATCAGATTGATTGATTCCTGATTTAGCATAGCTCAGAAGGCCCTGCTTCTGATTGAAATTGTCTTACAGGCATCCTCATAGTGTGACCCTCCTCATCTGGAGATGATTCGGAGTCATCTGAAGAACTGGTAGATTCACCAGACTCTACAGAATCAGCAGCTCTTGGAGAAGTATGAGGTGAGGAAAAGTGAGTTGGAGACATGTGTGGAGACTGAATAGGTGATGGAACAAATGTAGAAGCCATTTCAGCTTCTTAAACAGAAGGTCCTGTGTGAAGATCACCGCCTACATCAACATGTGGTGACACATGCCTTTGTTCCTCCATTTCCTCTTCAGCATGCTCATCAACATGCTGTTGATCATGATCTACTTGTTCTTTCTTCTTCTTCTAGAGCTTGCTCATCAGGAGCTATATCCTCTTTTTCTTCTTGTTGATGGATCTGCTCTAACATCCAAGGAAGTAATGGAAAGAAGGTGCCACTGTATAAATTCCTAGGATCCCTCTTCTTTGCATACATGTAGGACTTGGCATTATAATGAAGAATGTTCATTACAGGTCCTACAGGTGTAAGTTAGGGAAATGCTTCATTGATGAGGCATTAAAGGAATTTTGGGTACATAAGGAACATATGTCTTCTTCCTTCTAGAATGTTTGACACCAGACCATTAAATACATAAGAAGACATGTTGAATGGCCTGTTGGTGCATAAAACACAAATAGTTGAAGATGTAGTCACAGGGATATCATTCCATCCTGTCTTTCTTTTGGACAGACAATGCTGGAATAGATGGATCAGGAATCTCCATTGCAATTCTACCAACCCTTTAACAATCTGCTTTCCTTCATATCCTCCTTCATAACAAACGTTAGCAAAGAAGGTCACGATTTCCTTATCTTCTAGTTCTTGAGGAGTGTTAGCATCATCACCAAACTGTAGACACTGTCTCACAGTTTGTTTACTTATGGAAAGGGTGTGATCAGCAGAAATTCTACCAGATAGAGTCTTAACACCATCAATCTCTACAACTTCAGCTGTACTCCAAAATGATCTTGTGAAGTTCTCATAAATGATAGGTCTCACTATGATAGCATGAGTAACCCTAGTAGTGGATATGAATCGGATCATGTCTCTGAGTCCTGCTTCAGGGACTTTAGGGTCAAGAAATCCACTAACATTATGGACCTTGCTCCAAGTGAGGTTTGCCATTAGCTTCTGCACAAGAGACATATGAGTTAGTTTTTGATATTAATCATCAATTACATTGGTGAAATCAAGCTGATTATTTCAACTTTGACTTTGTTTGGTCAAAATTAAAGAATTAAGGGTACTGTTGCATAGAAATTTGACCTAACTTGATTTTGCAAAGTATGAACAATTTTATTGTGAATTATCTTTTATTTTGATGATGATTTTCTGTTTAAAATCCCTTTTTACATTCAAACATAAGTTTTGAAGTCAACATTTTCATTTTGATGATCCACTGTTCATACGATTTGAAAATCACTTATTAGTGTTAATTTTCATGATCATTTGTGTCATTGAACTCGAAAATGTCTATCAATCCTTGGTTTGTGGTTGATTTTGAGATAATTTCTTTGTTTTAGGGTTTCTGAGTTCATAATGTGTTCGACGGGTACATCATGGGTTTTGCTGAGAATCACCTTGTTTCGATAATATGATGGTTGAGAATTAAAATAGAGGAAATATGATGTTTGAAGAACACAAAAATCAGAATGTTGTTAATGATTTTGATGATGGATGAAGAATAGTAAGTAGGTTTTCGCTCGTCACACTATAGTGTCTCTCAAATTTGAAAAGTATTAAATGCACTCTAATGATCTGTTTAAATAGTCTTTTTAATGTCCTTTTCAAATTATACAAGTGTTAAAAACAAGTGCGGTCGACTATTATAGTAAATACGGAAGATTAAAATAGTCAGCATTTGTTTACTATAGCAAATGCGGAAGAGTAAAGTCTAACAACATTTGTTTACTGTAGCAAATGCGGAAGTTTTAAGTTCAAACACTTGAACACTGTAACAAATGCGGATGTTTTAAGTTTACATATATTTTTGAACTGTAGCAAATGCAGATGTTGTAACTTTGTCATGGCATTTGTACACTGTAGCAAATGCTGAAGAACATTTGTTGTTCCGTAGTTACTTTCGACAAATGCGGATGAACAACCAAGTTGTCTGCATTTCTTGAACTTTAAACATGATGATAGAAGAGTGTGAGTACACTTCTAAGTTTTGATGATACAAATATACAACCCAGTTTAAGTATTGATTTTAGCCATATTTAAGAAACGCGGATGAGGAAAACAAATGTGGATGAACAACTTTGTCCGCATTACTTTTCATACTTGAAAACTTTGTTGTAGATATTTGTAGTGAGGCTAATGCGGTAGAGTTAACTTATCCACATTACTTTTACTTGTGTTTTCATGATAAAACTATTACCCGCATTAGTTATGTGCTTGGGTTACCTTCACCCGCATTAACCAATGCTCTTACCTGCATTAAGTTTTGAACTTGTCAAATCTTAATGTTTCTGCTGTGGATAGTTTTGGTTGTTTTGGCTTTGATGCTTGATCTTTATGAAGCTGTGTATTTTGCTTTTGATTGTTATGAAGATGACTCTGTTGATTTGTTATTTATGAAGTTTTAACTGTAGATTGGGTTGTCAATTCTTGCTTGGATTAACTTGTTCATCAGATGTGATACAAGTTTCTTAGTATTGACTGATCTTGGACTTTTGTGCTTCAAGATGTCTGCAAAAACTGAGTTACTATGGTATAACTTCTGCACCAACACAATTAGTTTTCTAATTTTTATACTTGTTTTTTATTTTTTATTTTTCAAGAAAGGAAACTAATGTACAAAATGATCAAAATTTTAATTACTCCTTTTATATCCATAAGAGATAGAAACTTTAAAGATTTGTTAAAATTTTGTAGAAAAAATATTTTTGTGATTTTTGTTTTCTTATCTGTACATGATGTGGAGATACACATTTCTTGGGATCATATCAATCTTACCTTTCACAAGTGCAAGCAATTGTTAGCAAAACATACATGGTCATGAACATATTGATTGAAGGTATGCTTATCCTCTTAAACTCATACTTGGTTAATATTTTAATGCTAGTGATCTTATCATGTTTTGAGTTGATTGGGTATTCAACATGTACCTCACTCTCAAAAGCAAGGTAAGGTCAACCATCTGCATTGCAATGTATGGTAGAACTTTAACAGCACACTTGACCAGGTCACTTAAAATATAAATCTCATTTTGCTTGATCCTCATTAGGATTCTTTTGTTTTGATCATTTTATCTGTTTGACCCACATTGGGATTCTTTTAACTTCACTTTGAAAGGTGATCTCTCTTAGGATTCTTTTGTTGTATTCACTTGAAATGTATTTTATTCTATTGTTTCATCCAAATTGGATGTGTTCCTCATTGGGAATCTTGATGGATCATGGCATCAGCACTATGTGCTTATTTTTTGAAGTCTTTACTCAGCAAAACAAAGGAAAAACTGTTGTGAGTAAAAGAGATTCATATGACACCATTACCTGGTGTGTTTAGGTAGCTACACACACACATTTAGATAAGCTAATACTTACCCATACTTTGAGATGAAAGCTTCACAGTTGAATATAAGCTTTAGTTCATCACTGCATGTGTTTTCTTTTCCAAGTTGAGCCTACCCACATATCAATAAGTCATGTCAATCATTTGATATTTATAAATAAGCATAGTAAATGATATAATGACTGTAATTATATCATTTCCCATAGTACAAGACATATACTTCAGCAACATGAATTCTTTTTGTAATTTTTATGAATTTTTTGAATGTTTTTGTTGATTTTGGTTTTTACTCAAGGTTAATTATGCCAATTGATTGAACTAAGAATTCAAATCTACTTGGATCAAATGCCTCAGTGAATAAATCAGCTAATTGATTATCAGTGTGAACCTGTATCAATTTGATTAACCCTTTTTCAGCATAATCTCTCAAAAGGTGATATCTGATTTCAATATGTTTAGTTTTTAAGTGTTGAACTGGATTATTTGTTATGAACATTGCTGTTGTGTTGTCAATATGAATTGGTGTATGCAAGAAGTTAAAACCATAATCAAGCATCTAGTTTTGAATCCAGAGAACTTAAGAGCAACAGGCTGATGCTGTAATGTACTCAGCTTCTGCTGTTAAAACAGACACATTTGTCTGCTTCTTGCACTACCAGGAGACCAGTCTGGGACCAAGAAATTAACAACCGCCAAATATGGACTTCCTATTGAAGTTGCATCCTCCATAGTCACTATCCGTGTATGCATAGAGATTGAAATCTCCTTCCTTTGAATACCATAATCCAAGTGCAGGTTTGCCCTTGAGATATCTGAATATCCCCTTAACTGCATTCGCATGAGATTCCTTTGGATCTGCTTGATATCTGGCATAAACACATACACCAAACATAATCTCAGGTCTACTAGTTATTAGATACATGAGTGATCCTATCATAGATCTGTAATGAGTCTGATCCACTGATTTTCCTTCTGGATCTAGACCTATCTTCATCTTGGTATCAACATGAGTTCTGATAGACTGACAATCTGCAAAATGAATTTTCTTCATGTGGTTTCCACATATTTTGATTGATTGATGAAGATTCCATATGTTGTTTGTTGTACTTACATCCCTAAAAAGAAAGTGAGTTCTCCCATTGCACTCATTTAGAACCTGGAATGGATGAGATCTTCAAAATCTTTGCAGAGTTGCTTGTTTGTTGAGCCAAAAATGTTATCATCCATATAAATTTGGACTAGCAACATGTCTTTTCCTTTTCTCTTTTTGAAGAGAGTCTGATATGTGTGAACAGAAAAGATGATAGAGTCTCATACCACTTTCGTAGGGCTTGAGAAGACCATACAAGGCTTTATCAAGCTTGTATACCTTGTGAGGGAAATCTGGGTCTTCAAAGCCTGGAGGTTGACTCACATAGACTTTTTCAGCAATCTTGCCATAGAGAAAAGCACACTTCACATCCATTTGATACACTGTGAATTTCATGGATGTAGAGTATGCAAGGAAAATTTTGATAGCTTCTAATCTGGCTACATGAGCAAACACTTCATCATAATCTATTCCTTCTTCTTGTATGTAGCCCTATGCCACTAATCTTGCTTTGTTTGTGATAATAATACCCCTATCATCAGTCTTGTTTCTGTATAGCCATCTTGTACCGATAGGGTATTGACCTTTGGGAAGATCTACCGGTTGCCATACTTTTTGTTTCTTGAACTGAAGCAACTCTTCTTGTATTGCCTTGATCCAGCTATTGTCTTAAAGAGCCTCTTTTATGTTCTTGGGTACTGTCTGACATAGAAAGTAAGAAAACAAACAGATGTTTGCAATACTTGACTTGCTTCTAGTCACCCACTCATCCAGTTCACCAATGATGCTCGACACTAGATGATCCTTATGAATCCTGGTGGTTGGAATGGAGTCACCAGCAATTGATACATCAAGGTTGGAGACATTCAGATCATCATGGTAAGAGGCACCTTCAGGATGTGATGTGGGAGAGTGATGAAAGTAATCAAAGGCTTCATTGGTTTCTGCTTGGGCATCTGTTGCACTTTGAACATGTTATCATTTGCATTTCTCTCAGTCTCAACTAGAACAGTAGCTGGTACTAGATTCCTCACTTCATTTGATGGTTCATCTAAAGGAGTTAGCAAAGAACTAGGACCAGCCTCAGTTGAAACACTTTGATTTTATGGTGCTTGATAGGATCAGCTTGTAAAGGAACATCTTCATCTGGTTGATCAGCTGAAGTAGGAGGAATCATGGGAAATCATCTCTTCTTTCTGCTTGTCTAGAAATTCTAGCTGACTGTAGGTTACTAAATCAAAGCTGAGTAATCCATTTGTCACAGATCCTTCACCCATAATTCTGCCACCTTGTGAATCTCCACTAAATGCTACAGTCATTCCTTGAATGTGCTTGAAGTCATGAAGGAAGGAATGATCTCCTGTCATGTGTTGGGAGCATCTACTATCCACATAGCATAAGCTATTGGACCTGTATGGATGACCATGTTAGCAAAAAGAAACTAATTAGAATATGGAACCCAAGCCATGATGGTCTTGGGTTTCCCACTTCTATCTAGGATTGTAACTTCTTGGTATTTTTCTCTAGGTTAAACTTTAGAGGATGATGCTGTGATTGATTTATGTAGGGTTCTTCTTGTTTTCTTTTTCTCAAATTCAACTAACATGTCAGAAGAGTCATCAAATCTTTGATCCTTATTTCTAAAGAGAAATTGTGCATGTTTTTTTATCTTTAGAAATCACTTTTGTTTTAGATCTTGGAAAAACATTAAGTGATTATTTCATATTTATATTTTGCTTTTGTTTAACACTCTTTGACTGCCAATTGTCATAGAAGTCATCATCAGAATTTAAGATTCTTGATTGTCTATTATGTGGTGGACTTCTAGCTTTGACTTTAACAGTTGAAATTGGTGAAATGGGCTTGTTTTGAGGAACTCTCAAGCCTTTCTGATTAAAGAAGCAACAAGATATATTGTGATTTGTCATATCACACGCTGAATAATACTTGTTGAAATAACAATTCTTGTTTGAATAATGTTCATGTTACAGATTTAGCAGTATTAGTTGTAATAACACTCATCTGTGTTGTGATTTGACATATCACGATTTTCACAGTACATTTGTCTGATCTTTGTTTTTGATGATGAAGCTTCTTCATGCTTAATTGATTTTGACTTTGACTCTTGTTTTGTTTTGATTGAAGAAGCAAGGTTCATCCTTTGTGATATCAGTAGATTGTTTCACAACTCTACTATGTCTCTTGTTTGAAGGATGCCTTTGCTTCTTTTGAGCCTTTCTCACCTCTGAATCAAATTGTTCAACATCCTTTTTGTTGAAAATATCAAAACCTATTCCTTTTTTTGATTTATGAGGTGAGCTCAGATCAATTTTTATTTTTGGTGATTGATTCTTTGGGGATTTTGCTTTAAATGATGGTGATGCTAAAGCTTTGCCTTTAGTTTTTGTTGAAACCTTGTCTGATTTGCTTGAATTATTTGGAGACTTAACCTCACAATTAGATTTGCTTTCAGCAGTAGGTTTCAAAGGCAGTTTAGCATCTCTCTTTACTTTGAGTCTTTCTGGGATGAATTTCACAAAAGGGATGATGGCCTTGACTGGACTCTTTTGTTTCTTGACACTGACATGTTTGTCTGAGCATTCTTTTATCTTAGTGGGATGACCTAATCTGATTTTATCCTTATTTGTTTCAATGTACACATTTAGGTTATTTTGAGGATTGTTGTCTGTGAAACTAGTGTTTTAGTTTTAATAGATTTAGGTTCATTTGATTCAGACATAATAAAAGGCTCAGGCATGACGGTGTAGTTGTCATTGTATGGTGGTGGACAAGAATTATATCCAATTCCAGTCATGTCTTTTGGCTCCTTTTATGAGTCAAGCAACTCTTGTAGCTTAGCAGAAGAGAATTAAAACTTTTCAAGTTCACTTCAGTGGCTGATTGCTCAGCTTTGGTTTTGGTTAACAATTCAGTTAACCTCTCATTCTCAGCTACTAGAGTATACGTCTCACCATGCAGTTTTTCAATATCTGAAATTAAGGACGTGATTTTGATTTCAAAGCTTTTCATTTCATGTCTTAGTATTTCAGATTTTACTTTTTCTTCTTTTATTTTAGCAGCTAATTTATGATTGTGTTCTCTGTACCCTTGTAATTCAGTGACATATTTTTCACTACAGAGATTAGCTTTTACCTCAGATGGCATGGGAGTGGGACTATCATTGATGTGAGCCATAAGTGCATGATTTTAGAATTGAGGTTTGACTTCCTCTGCATACAGACTCCAATCACATACTCCATCTTGTCTGATGACAAGTGCGTTTGAGGCTGATTGGTTGTTTCCATGGGCTTCCTGTGTCAGTTGGTGCTGACTTTGATGAGGTGGTTGATGATGAAGCTGATGCTGAAACTGATTTTGATGACTTGATTGAGGAGCTGAGGTTGATTGAGAGTGTGGTTGTCTATCTAAGCTTCTTTGGTAGTTGTTGTTGTTTCTTCTGGGTGCATTACATTCCCTTGATAAGTGGCCAGTCATACCACATTTGAAACACTTCACCTTGGATTTGTCATACCCAAGCTTTGTGTTCTCATTCAAGCTTAGCTTTTTACCTTTCCTGGAGAATTTCTTTGCTCTCATAGCAATCATGGCCATTTGCCATTGCAAATTCATTTCTTTAACATCATCTGGATCCATTTCTTCCAGATCTTCTTGGATTAGGTGAGCTGAAGTGAGTCTTCCTCCCAAGTATGCTTCAAAACTTGCAACAAAAGCATTGTAAGTAGCCTTCTGTTCTTCAGCTTTCTGATCAACAGCCAAGCTAGTGGGTATGGAAGTGGATAGATTAAAGGTTGATTGCTTCTATGGTTGAGATGAAGCAATGAATCTAGTGGATCTGGATTGATATCTGGATGATAGAAAATCATCCTCTTCAGTAATAAAGGCATTTTCCACAGAGTGAGTTTCTGATGGAAATTCGTACGCCTCAATGACTTGAGGTCCACTCAAGTTTCTGCTTCTCTCATCCTGTTCAAGAGCTTTAATTTTTGCTATCAATATGTCTAAGCTTGTGCTCTCTAGATCAAGTGTGTTTTTTAGCATGGTCACATTTTGCGTCCAACTTTCAGGCAGACTGTGCAACATCTTCTTGTTCATCTCTTTTTCTTTGTATTACCAATTGGATAAATCTATGAAGCTGTTTTGAGATAGATTCTCCTTTAGTGTGATGGAAGGTTTCATACTGGTTAATCAGTTTGTCTTTATTAATTTCAGATAGATTCTTCTTTAGTGTGATGGAAGGTTTCATACTGGTTAATCAGTTTGTCTTTATTAATTTCAGTAACCTCACTGCTCCCTTCACACATGATCTGTAGTGCATCCCATACACCTTTTGTTGTGTTGTATTTCTTTAATCTTTTGAGTACATCTATCTTCAAAGCCTGAGTTAGAATTGAGTAGGCCTTAAGATCAATCTTAATCTTCTTATAATCATCATCATCAATATTAAGGTTTGGATCCTCAATGGGGATTCTGACTGTCTTGTACTGTGCAGCTTGGTCAGTATTCAATGAAACTGGAATGTAAGGCCCTTTACATATTGATATCCAATGGTCCGGATCTACAACTCTAATATTCCTAAACCTGATTTTCCATTGCTTAAACTCAGATTTGTGTTTAAGCATTGGAGGTTTAGAAGCATGACCAAGTTCAGAAAAGTTAATAGAATTCATAGTTTATAAACTGATTTTAGATTGTTTGAATATGGTTTAGATTGATTTTATGTCCAAGTGTCAAAACAGTCCAGGGTTTTAGTAATCAGTATATAGAATGAGTTCTATGAACAGTAGCAGTCAGTAGGATTTTCTCAAGCAGCAGTAGCTGTTTTTAGTTTCTGTTTTGTTAGTTTTTATGCATTTTGTTGGTGTTCAATCACAGATCTGAATGGTACTGATGAATTTCAGTATGTTCTTGTTGTAGATAAGTGAAAGAATATGAAGTTTTTTGGGTTTTTACATCTGCATACTCATTAACAACCAAGACTTGTTAATAAGCAACTCAATCACCAGATCAATCGATTTTCAGCCAAGATCTGAGCAGATCTTAGGATGAATCGGAGAGCCAAAGCTCTGATACCAATTGACTGGGTCTAAGAATGATATTCTCCGTTGATGTGATGTCAACAAAGATTGAATATGATAATTGAGTTAATGATTAAGTAGCGGAAATACTAAATCAAAGAACATTAAATGTTGTAAAGATAGTTATAAATGTTTGTATATTGATTGGTGAACAAACAAGTTACAATTAGTTCTAGGTTTTCAAGAACAGTGAAAAGACAACCTTAGAACCTCGTAACTTGAGTACTAGGTATCTTGGTTAATGAAAAAAGCTTACATATGATGGATATTCTATTCTATTTATAGGCTGACATAAAACCTGTACAAAAAGACTAAACTACCCTGACAACGATAAAGAATACTAATCTAAGTACAAAAGTCTTTAACCACATTAGTTGTTGAACATCTGCATTAACTAATACGGATGCCTTGGGCTTTATCAGCATTTCTTGTTTTGTCTTCAGTATTAAGTGTTTGGTCATCAGTATTGACAAATACGGATGAGCAAACACTTGTCAGCATTTCCTCAGTGCATCCGCATTGACAAATGCGGATGAACAAATACCTTGCAACATTTGTTCTGATTGTCCGCATTTGTATATGTGGAAGAACAAATACTTGTCAGCATTTGTTCCTTGGTCATCCGCATATACAAATGCGGATAGCCAACACTTAGCTTCTTTTCTTCACCCGCATTTCTTCTTGGACTTGTAGGAGTCTGCCAATAAAATAACCATCACCCATCACTTGAATTGGCATGTATGATCCTTTCAGGGTCCAACATTACGTTCTACTTTCATCATCGTTATCTTTCACTTTCATTACATAATACTTTACTTATTCATACATACGTGCTAAGTAAAGTTACATCGTAAAACATATATAGTTTTAAAAACTATTACATCATAGAAAGATAACACATCACACATCACAGCAGGTCGTGCGAAAACATTACATACATCGACATCATAATCTCATGTGAAAATGTAACATTTCACGTGAGAGCAATGCATCACTCAAAACCAGCATTTTTAAACATCTAATCACGCGAAAACTCAACATCTCGCGCGAGAACAGTGCATAACTTAAAACCTGCATTTTTAAATATCATCGGGTCGCACGAGAACTACTTTTCGCACGAGAACTACTTTTTGCGCGACAACATCTTTTCGCGCGAGAACTATACTTCTCGCGCGAGAACCTTTTTTTCGCGCGAAACCTGCAGATTCAAATTTTCTAACGTACAACTTTAACTACTCGCATGAAAACTATGTGTTTCCCGCCCAGTTCTCTAACTTTTCGCATCTAAGGCTGCCTAACGTCATAAACATCATCATTCTAGGTATAAACAAGCATTTTCAAATGTTATAGTATGCATAATAGCCCCAAAACATGAAATCTTACATAAAAAGGGGACTTGAAACTCACCTCGTGAAGTCTTAGCTCAAACACGACCTTCCCGGAGCCTTTAACGAACGAAAACTACATAACCACAAGTTATATACATTAATATTCGTTCCTTAGTACATAAAACGAGTTACTACATGAGTTACATACCTTAACACTTCGTTTCTTCACTTTCTCTCTTTAAACATTCGTTTTCTCTCTCTAGCAGCAGCACTTTTCGCATAAGTGAGTGCCAGACATGGGTATTCGCAGCTATTTATACGCTCAACTTTTCGTAGAATTCTCACGCGAGAACATTTTTTCAGGCGAGAACATCCTTTTCGCACGAAAAATCCTGTTTTGCGCGAAAACTTCTTCTGTCTTTCTTCTTCTCGAAATTTCCAGGCGTTACAACTAAGTCTTGTAACAATTGTAAAACAATTGAGAGCAATATACATTATCCTTAAAACCAATACTTGTTTGTTCTTGTGTGTTCTTACTTTTTTTTGTTTTATTTACCTGGTTCCATATTTGATCTGTTAAGTGTTATACTCTCCACCTTGTAAAACTGTTGCATAACCCATTACCTGTCCTATAATTTTTTTGGTATTACTAGAATTATAGACTTTAATTGTATTATTTAATATAAGATTTACCCATTACATTACATCTACTTTATTAAATTAGGGCTTATAATGGTGTAATTTGGTATCTGGGAAGATGGTCAATTAAAGTAAAGTTCTAGTTTAATACAATCTCATTGATTCTATCAATATATTTGTCTATTAGGTATATCATGAGAAAAACGAAAACTATTCATTCTTTTTTCAAAAGAAAAGATGATGAACAAGAGAATAAACGTCACAAAGCTTCAATAAGTCAGCCACAAGAGCATGAAAATCAACAAGAAAAACATGGTAATTCTGAAGCTCCACAACCAAAGTTAAACACTAATGAAGTGGATCTTAACCATTTAGAAAGAGATCCAACTAAACAAAAGCCAATGTGGGAGCATCCAGTTAATTTAAAGGAACAAGTAAGACGAGCTTATCTTTCTTTAGGACCTTATTAGATACGCCTTACAGAGTATCAAGATAAAGATTCACACATGCATACTCATAGGTTCCAATATGTTTGGTTTAGTATTTTCTATAATTGGTTAGAGTATTCTCCAATAACACATGTTTTGTATTGTTTTATGTGTTATCTATTTAGTGATAAACCAAGTGTGAGCCATGGTTATGATTTATTTACAGTTAAAAGATTTGACAAATGGAAAAAAATTAACAGAGAAAACCATGCATTCTTAAAGCACATTGGTACTTCACAACATAGAAATCCTGTGGCATTTAGTGAAAACTTGTTGAACCAAGCAACACATATTGAAAATGTCATATTGAAGCAAAATAAAAAGCAAATAATATGAAACCATTTACGATTAAAAACTATAGTTGATGTAGTTGGTCGGTTGACATTCCAAGCTTGTGCTCTACGAGGACACGATGAATCTTCTAGTTCTAAAAATCGAGGTAATTTTCTCAAATTGCTAAAACTTTTAGCATCTTATAATGATGAAGTTGCGAAGGCTATATTAGAAAATGCTCATTTGTTTAAAGTATACTTGTGGAGATATTCAAAAAGAAATTATTAGTATTATTGCAAATAAAGTTCGAAAGTATATTCGAAGTAAAGTGGGGAATTCGAGCTTTGATGAGTCACGAGATGAGTGAAAAAAAGAGCCCATGGCCATAGTTTTGAGATTTGTTGATGCAAATGGATGATACGAGAAAGGTTCTTGGATTTGGTTCATGTTAGGGACATTTTATCAGCAACCCTGAAAAAAAGTTTATGGAAACAACTTTTACGATATCAGTTTGATGTTAGTAAAATCCATGGGCAAGGTTATGACGGTGCTAGCTATATGAGAGGGGAATGGAACAGATTACAGGCTCTTGTTCTTAAGGATTGTCCTTATGCGTATTACGTGCGCTGCTTTGCTTACAAGTTATTTACTTGTTTTATTTACACATTTAAACTAAAATACTCTTATGCTTATTACATTTTTATTTTTTGCTCACAAGTTACAACTTGCCTTAGTTTGTGCTTCAAGGGAAGTTATTCCAGTACATCAATTCTTTACAAGCTTAGTTTCTATAATAAATGTGGTGTGTGCTTCTAGTAAGCGTCATGTTGAGTTACAAAAGGCAAAAGCAAATGAGATTGAAAATTATTAGAACTAGGTGAAATAAAGTCGGGAAAAGGATTGAATCAAGTTGGAACATTAAGAAGACACTGAGATATGCATTGGGGTTCTCATTTTAACTTTGTCTATAGTTTGCATAAGATGTTTGATGTCACTCGTGTTGTTCTCTAGGGAATAATTGAAGACTTGTCTCATACTACCTATTCTCAATGTGTAGATGCTGATGCGGCTTACTGTGACATGAAGTCATTTGAGTTTGTGTTTATTCTTCACTTGATAAAGGAAGTAATGGGAAAAACTGATACACTTTCTCAAGCAATACAAAAGAATTCCTAAGATGTTCTTAATGCCATGGAGTTAGTTTCTTCAACAAAGGTTAGTCTAAATGATTTCAGAAACAATTGATGGGATTCTTTACTTGCACAAGTTACTTATTTTGTAATAAGAATGAAATGAAAATAACGGATATAAACGCTCCATATACTTCTATTTGGTATCGGTCTAGTAAAAAAGATCATGTTACATTTGAACATTATTATCGAGTAGATATGTTTACTTCCACATTAGACAAACAATTACATGAGTTGAATAGTAGATTCAATGAGCATGCGACAGAGTTGTTATCTCTTAGTTCTTATTTAGTTTCAAAAAGAGATTAACGTTGATCAGATTTGTCTTCTTGTTGCGAAGTTTTATCCCGAAGATTTTACAGAGCATGAGAGGATTCAGTTATGATATGAATTAGAGATTTTTAATATTGAAATGACAAAGAATATCAAGCTACATGGTGTATCAACTCTTTCGGATCTATGCAAAAGCATTGTCGAAACACAGAAACGTGAGACATACTATTTGGTGGATAGAGTGGTTCGGCTAATCTTGACACTTCCAGTTTCTACCACAACAACAGAGAGGGATTTTCAGCAATGAACATGTTTAAGAATCGCCTTTGCAATAAGATGGCAGATGAGTATCTTGCAAATAGCTTGGTCATTTACATGGAAAAAGAAATTGCTGAAAAGTTTGATTCAAAATCCATAATGGATGAATTCAAAGATCTTAAAGGTCGTTGAGCTGAGTTGTAATTCTTCTTATTGGTACTTACCATTTCTCTCGCATCATTATAGATATTTTAGATCTATGTTTTATAAAGATATCTAGTTTTTTATGTAAAAGCACTAATTTGAATGAATCAAGAAAATTAGATAAATTAAGAATTTTTATTTTTTGTCCTGGCCCGACTCAAACATATAACCCGAATCAGAACAAAAGCAAAATATTTTATGTTTCCCATTTCTTTCGCTCCCCCCCCCCTGTAAATACTTGTTCAAGCTCACTCACTGAAGCTACCCAAGACCCACCCCTAACAATAACCCTAACTCTTAAAAATAATAATACTACTAAATCTAACACTATTTCTTATAACAATAAATATAAAATAAATAAGAATTAACTTGACATAAGCTTAAACAAGAACATAGCTTAAAACTATCAACGACAATTTGATGTAGAGTCTTCCCTATTCGTGCTCGTACTCGAGCTCCAGAAACGTCTACTAATAATACCCAACGGGGTATTGAGAACTCAGGATTCTCTTTATATTAGAGTGTTCCCAAGAAAACTTATATTCTAAATTCAAACTTAAAGTTTCTGTAGAATCATGAACGATAAAACTACCAAAAACTCCGGATTGCAGCATTAGCCTTCAACTGCTGAATCAGGTCAAGTGCTGAATCAACTTCCAAAGTGCATGTGTTGAATGATTGTTGATCAACACATGCCTGGCAACTGCTGAACTACATGTTCTAATAGACTGCTTATTCGCATATGCAGATCAACTACCGATCAACAACTAACTCCATGATCTGCTGATCGACTGCTACTGAGAACAAGTATATCTGTGTCGACGGCTGTTATGTCTCACATTTGTTCATGTAACACCCGGTTATTCTTAATGATATGAAGAAAGAATAAAAGTAAAGGAAAAGAGAGAAAATGTAAGTTAACCTAAGTAAAGGGGTTAAAAGTGTCAAAATGACAAAATGTCAAAAGTTGGTACAAAAGTGGGCATGACCACCCACTCTTGCCTGCACACTTCTTTTATTTTGTTCTAGAGAGAGAGAGAGAGAGTAGAAAAACTCTCGGAGGTTTTAGAAGAAGCAAGAACTTTGAAGTTTTTGGTAAGAATTCTTGGTGTTTGTGATGATATAAATAGTTCTAGTCTCGGTTATGTACTTATATGTTTGTGTGTGTTAGGGTGTGTGTGTTTATGGTGGGTTTTAAGTGTTCAAACTCATTGCACACGGGTTTAAAAAGGAAGACACACCCAAAGTTGCACAAGGTGAGTTCTAGACCCCGTATTTTTTACTTGTTTTAATTCTTTGGGGCTGAAATGTATGTAAAACCGTTTTTACAAAGATCATTTTGAACACCCGTATGTATCTACGAGTGTAGGATAATGTTCTTAAGGTGGTTAGGTGTTAGTTTTACTTGGAGTAGAGTTATTAAGCTTAGAACATGTAAGAAAAATGATTGAGATTGATAATATGTTAAAACATGCTAAACAGGTTGCCCAACCACCTAAACAGTACCCCAACCGTCTGAAATTTGCCTTAGAAAAGGCTAAGTAAGCCCAAACGTCTCAACGGGGCCAACTGCCTGAACAGTACCCCAGCCGTCTAGAAATGCCTTAGAAAATTCTAAGTGCAAGCCCAACCGCCTAAACAGTAGCCCATGCGTCTGAGGTTTTGACTCAGGCGCCTAAGTGAGGGACAAACGTCCAAATAGTGCCCATGTGTCTGGGATTCCCCAAACGTCTAAGTGTTGAACCGACTGAATAGGGCCCATGCGTCTAAGTGAAAAAGAGACTAAGTCAAGTCCAAACGTCTGCATAGTGGCAAAACGTCTGAACAGGGCAGAAGCGCCCAATAGTGCCCGTGCGTCTAGACCCTTGGAATAATTTTCTGAAATTTTGGGCAAAACAGAATCATTAGAGCTTGACCCAAGTTTGACTTAGGGTTTTTAATTATTATTATATTTGCATTATTATAAGTTGTTCCTATGATCATAGTAATTATTATTGTCTGACTTATGTGGTGTGCCTATGATCATAAATGCAAGTATTATCATTAACATAGTGAAAGAGAAATAACCAAGAGAAGTGAAACTTAATTGAAAAAGTTAACAAGTCTTGTAAGCATATAGGAGGTGCATGACCATGTTGTCGTTAGCTCAACTGTGATGCGGGTTAGCTACCCCTTATGCTCACAGGGCCAATCATTTGAGATTGGCGGACCTTTGTAGCATGCCCTAGGTGATTGGGTCGGCCTTGTACACAGTAATTGAGACTATAGACTGTAGGGGGCCAGCACCAGTTTCTCCGCGCACATAGTTTAGGGTATTGCTCATTGGTCCACATAGATAGTGAAAGATAAAGTTAAAAGAGTACAAAATGAACAAGGCATACAGTAAAGAAAGAAAGCATTACCCTGTTGTATAGTTAACGTGTGTTCACGTACAAGAGTAAGAGATGTATTTTTACAAAAAAAGTATTTTCATATATATACATTACACAAGATATTTTTAATACTTATAAAACTAGAACTCACTCAGCAACGCTGACTTTTATACATTTTTAGTTGGCAGGTAATTGTTGCTGAAGATGGCACGAGGGTGAAGCTACTCGACAGGGGAAGTCTGACATCCATTCTTAAGCCATGATATTGTTGTTTTGTAATGCAATTAAACAATCTTTTGTAACTTTAACATTGTTGTATTGCTTAACAACAGTATCTTTTTAATAATAGAGGATGGTTTTTGCTCACATAATTCTACTGTTTATTTAATGAAATGTTTATTAATTTGTTTATATGCAATGAATGACCAACTGTGAGGTGCCCGGGAACGTGGCCTTACAGTTGACAACATAGTAAAACAGCTGCCAACTCCGATACGCAGATTATCTGTTCTACTATAGCATCTGAACATAGAATAGTTTATTCTATTATTTAGTATAAAAATTCACATACTTGTATAGGGGAGGCAAGCTTTCTAATCCATTTGATTGTATCTGTCGAATTGTACGTACGAATTCCAATTAATCAAGTGAATGCTTTAAAAGAACTTATTATGCATTTATCTTTACTCAAAGTATTTGTGTTATGATAGTAAGTAACTAACTTAGATTCCATATTCGTTAGTTACTGACCTTAGAAGAAGTTATTGTTTATGTAAACCGACCTGATCCAATAGTTTCTATTTATAAGGAAGCGGGCAGGCAGGTGAAAAAGTAATGAAGATGATGTGGGATGAGATTGAGCAGCTAGCATGTCTGCTTGTTTACTTATATAATTAATTCAACTGCTTACTTCATTTTTCTCTTATAACTTTAAAATATAGCGTCTTATTAAATTTTTTTGTGTCATTATAACGAGCTTATTTTTCTCTATAAGTCCAACTAGGTTTCGTTAAAAACGAAGCAGGTTGAAATATAATATATTATTACTATATTTAAACGGTCTCTTATAGAACACTAAAAATTCGTATAAAACTTCAAATAGTTATTTTACTCATTACTTACTTGATAACTATATATGAAATGTGAAGTTCATATTTCTTATGTTTTATATTGTTACATCTGATCCAAACCCTCAGGATGTTACATTCTTTCCCCATTTAAAGAATTTCATACTCGAAATTCGAAGGCTACTCGAATAGTTAACAATATTTGGCTTTCATTTCTTCTGTCTATTCTTAAGTCTTTTTGGGCCATTTCTGACCATACCACTTAACAAATAACAGTTGAATTATCTTCTTTGATAATTTTTGCTCTTGAAGAATCGAAAAATATACACTCTAGAACCAACTGCGTGATTGTAATTCGAAACATATATCATTAAATCCTTTCCTTCCTCACAAGAAACTCAATTTGACCTGATATGCATTAAGATAGATGCACCATGTTACGAGACTATCTATAAAGCTAGGTTTACTTTTCTATTACATAGTCCTCACGAATAGCTACAAAGTTTGTTGATTTAGTAAGTCTATCAACTAATACCTAGATGGTGTCATACCTATATTTGATCGTGAAATTAACAAAGTCTATAGTTTATCCACGTAGACAAATTCTAATGTTCCATGGTAATTCTTACGTAGATTAAACAGTTCTTCACATGCCTTGTGATTATGCTATGATTCCTGGATACCAATAAATATTCTTAAATCCTATTACATGTTATTGATACCTGTGTGTGTTGCATATTTTGATGTATGAGCTTCCTTTACTATTATATCTTGTAATCTGTCAAGACTCAAACCCATATCTGATTTGTGAAGTATTAAGATACTAGTATTTATAGATCATAACTTTGTATACCGATCCTCCATTTCTTCTTAATATTATTTTCCATTAAGAATTCTTTTTTCTTGTGCATTCAATTGGTCTAAGAGGTTTATCATAACATTATTTCTATATGTACATATTCTTAGTGCTTGGGTCATTTCTTGTTTGTAAAGCCAATGATTAATTTTGCTTTTTCCCAAATGGTATCATATATCATATTTGTAGTCACTTAACAATATTTCACGAGTGTTTAAAAAACATGAATAAATCTTCTGTAGTAATCTTTAAATCTCAAAAATCTTCAAAATTATGTAAATTATTTAGGGTTTCTCATTTCTATTTATTATTATTATTATTATTACTATTATTATTATTATTATTATTATTATTATTATTATTATTATTATTATTATTATTATTATTATTATTATTATTATTATTATTATTATTATTATTATTATTAATTATTATTGTTATTATTATTAAGATTATTATTTTTTTTGCTTTTAGCATCTGTTACTTGTTTGTATAACTCATGGAACGTATAACCTAATAATTGAATTTTACGTATCTAAAATTTATATTTTGAGAAATTACGTACGGTTTTTCTTTTTTATGCAATCTAGGATTTCTCTAAGTTAATTATCATGATCTCTTATATTCAGACGATGATAAATTTATCTCATTAGTGTTTATAAACTCGTTTATAGAATACATGAGCGCATTAGCCAATCTGAAGAGCATTATCAAGGACTTATAATGATCTAACATGTTCTGAAAATGCTCTTAGATATGTTTTCAAACCTTTTGATTCTTCGTAGTGTTCATGGATTTGATAGTGATATTGCGTTCTGCTCGATCATTAGATACTATTATTTTCTTGCCGTTAGTCAACCTAGGGCATATCATTTTAATTATAGGTAGCTAGTCCACTCCTATAACTATGTTAAATTCTTTAGGTTTTCATAGGCATTAGATCTATAGGAATGAAATAGTAATTCAGTTTAATTAATCATTTCATAATAATATCAACTATCTTCTTTGTCTCTTATTATCCATTCTATTTATAAAGGTATGGTCTAAATCTTAAATTTTTAATTTAGATATGGTCTAAACATAGTTGATGGTAAGCTTTTATTTGCACAAATGTAATGCTTTGGAATAAAATAACCATATGGTGAATCGGACTTTATTTTTTTGTGTAGTCACAATCCTGTAACCAAATTTTAGTTGAACGGCCCTAGTACAACTGGAATTCTCTAAACGAGACCCAGGTTTAATACATCTAAGGCAAACACTTTGAGGTGGCCAGCGCACGATGTAATGTGATCATGAGGTGGAGATAATAGTTTGAACCCCACCCCTTGGCATGGTTTAGAAGCGTGAGTGGGTTGCTCATGTGACATTCTGGGATGAGGGTGACACAGGCTGCATAGCGAGTCAGGTAAACTCGTTTTTATCAATCTTGACATATCTTTAATAATCTCCCCTGAAGTAATGGTATACAACGTTTATTCTTTTCGGTTTTCTTCCAACAACTTTTTGGTTACAAACCATGATCCACAAATTCTGATATGACAGATACTCCCTTTAATGGTAATGAATCTAGGGCTGTAAACAAACCGAACGTTCACCGAATAGTTCGTGAACCGTTTGGCGGGAAGTTTGTTTGTTTAATAAATAAACGAACATGGACAAGATAATTTCATTCGTTTAGTTAAATGAACAAACATGAACAGAGGTCGCGTTCGTTTATTATGTTCGTGAACTTCGGTAATGTGTTCGTTAACGTTTATTTGTGTTCGTTCATTTAAAAGTTAGGTTTAAGATAATTAAGTATTTATTTATATTCGATGGATATTACATAATGTTCGTGATTTGAGTTATGTAATCAATATATAATGGTTTGTATTTGTTAGTTTAGAAAATTTCGTTTGCGTTCATTAATGTTTATAAATATTGTGTGTGCGCTTGCCTTTGTTTGCGTTTGTTTATGTTTGTGAACAATTCATGAACAGATTCATTTCCTTATTGAACGAACACAAACCAAAAATCTCGTTCGGTAAGCGTTCGTGACAGTTCATGAACAAGTTATTTTCTTAACGAACGAACACGAATAAGGCCCCGTTTCTGTTCGTTCGGTTTGTTTAGAGCCCTAAATGAATCCGATCTTGCCTTTTCATTTAGTCACAATCCTTTCAAACATCTTACTGCTTGAACGACCATTTGTTATGATCTTCTATATATCAAAATCAGATCCCCATGCAGTATCAACAATTTCCTTTGAGCACAGCAACCATGTATTCAGCAGTAATCTTCTTCCTCTTTTTGAACCAGCTGCAGACGTGACAATAGCAGGAGAAACTGGTTTTGCGGAGCTTGCAGCAGGGGCATTAGGGGTAGCAGGTGCAGATGAAGCTGATGATCTTTTTGAGTTCTAAACTAGAGAGATGAGTTGAGCTTGCACCAACTGTGATTTAGCAAGCTTTTAATTCAATGCTTTAGTCAAGGAAGTGATGTTTAAATAATAATCATTTATGCAATGAGATCATGTTTGCCACCAATTCCAGTAATTTTGAATCTTCACTTTCTTGAGAAAGATCAGCAGATATCCTGACCTTTTTCTTTATTTTTTAGATGTCACGAATGTGGTATAAGCGTGCAAAACGATCACAATAGGACTATTGGTGGCTGTTACACCCGTTTAATGATGGTGGTTGGTTTGCCTCACCTGGATGACTCATGGTGGTTCGCCTCTTTCAACTAGTAGTGGTGGTGGTGATGGGTGACTGGAATCTAGAGACGGTGGAGATTGTTATGGCTCCCTATTGAAAGAAGAAAATGTTTGAGCATAACTACCCTAATAAGCATGGAGGGCAACTGTATTTGCTATTGTTTCTGTAAGATTTACATAAATTATATCACTAATTTTCACCCATCTTAGATAAATTCTATTGTGATTACCGTATAGTTGAAATGTACATTCTCAGGGCTCAAATGTAGGAACTTGGTGCACCGGGGTCGAAGGCGGCTGGTTTATGACCCTATTAACGACTCCTCGATAAGGATCATCCTCTCGTTTCTTTATCAAATAAGCCATACTCTTTTCTACTTCAGACTGAATTTGCATGTACAACTCTTTTGCCTTTTCTCTATCTTTTAACATACTATCCTGCCCTTCGGTTCTTATGGGCTTCCCAAATAAATAGTAAAATCGGCCCGGTACCTTTGGCAGAAGGCCCGGAAAGTAGAAGTCCTGGTTAGCAACTTCTCCTTCCATTTCAGCCCTGTAACCAAAACATAATTATCACACACTAGTGAGTTAAGAAATGATAAGTTTGTCTTTAGAGGTCAAAGGGGCTATCCTTTTGACTATGGAATTTGTCAAATTCCTTAAAATTTGAAATAAAAATGACAATATAGTTAAAACTATATGATAGATGTTACATGTTTATGAAAGTGTCGTGTTAAATCAGTAACATGATCCCAATCGCTTTAGAATTCAAAATGCCGTTTGAAAACATGGATTCAAAGAGAAGAAAATCACCTTAACCTAATACCCTGCTCGTTTGTTCTCCTTAAGTACTCATTTAGCAAAGGGATTCTCATTACATCATCATAATCAAGAACCAACTGAAAAGATCAAAGTAACCATCAATACCATGATGAGCAGGAAACAAAGCTTAATATAAGAAAAAAATTGTTGCAAACTATTAATATTATTATGTCAGTACTATATAATCTTGTATATGCGTGCTTACAGGTTTGTGTGTGTATTACTGTTTCATTACCTCAGCAATGTCATCTTCTCCAACAGCACCAAATGGTACAATAGTAGCACCGAATTTTGCTGCCATTCTTACAAATTCTGGTTGATCAGGCCAAAACAATTTGTATTCTTCACCCTGGTAAAATGCATGAAAAAATCTAATCATTATGATGAGGAACTTAACAGGCTCCTTTTTTCTAGAAAACTCTTAATTTGGTGTATATTGCTCATTCATCCATCAAACTTACACTGTTATACCAATATAAGTAATCAACTTTACATTCACCATCCAATGCAACAAACATTCATTTTTTAACATTATGTGCATGTCTGTTGCCTTCTACTGTAACTAAAGGCAAGTGTGATGTATTGAGTGGTAAAAACTGATAAGTAATTTGCATCAAATAGCAAAAATTGCTACTTGCGTAAGGAATAGTAAGTATGTTGCATTAAATCGTATAAGAAAAGATCAATTACATTTATTGGTAAAATGATGTAAGTTTGTTGCAAGTAGCAATGAATCTGTCAGTTTTCATTTACTAAAGAATATGAAAATTAAATAGGTATTGCCTTTAATCCAAATTAAGATGTTTAGTGTATTATCAATTTTGTTTCTTTAAAACATAAAAATCCAAAGCTTATCCATTAATGTAAAGTAAGCGGTCTGGCATAAGTACACAAATTTTTGCATAGAAAGAGGGAGCATTTCATGAACTTGCTGTGACAAATATGACAAAAACAAACATAAATAAAAAATAATAAAAATAAATAATAAAAAAACACTCCAAATGTTACAACAGTGGACAGACTTCATGGTCTCCTGACCTGAATTTTTGGGCCTTAATTGTGATCTTATTTATCTACCAACCGATATACCACATCTGTGGTCTAGTTTTTATGATTACTTCATAAAGACCAGTGGATAAGAAAGATAAAACTAAAAGAAAGTTAAAATCTTTAAAGTCTGGCACGAATGTCATTAAGAAAGATAAGCTGAAAGCTACATCTATTATAAGTAGCAAACTAGCAATTTTGACCCATTTTCTTTCAAACGGATCGAACATGGTTATATTGCATCTCTAATAGGTCAAATGGGTAAAACATAAAATTTAGCTAGGAAGAAAACAGAACATATGGATCAACTGGGTCAAAATTTGCTACAAATGCACTGTTAAATCATACAACCATGGTTTTAAAAATCGGTTGAGGCGTGCGCCTCGAGGCGAGGAGCCCGAAAAACGAACATGAGGCGGCGCCTCAGGGGGTTCTCTTGTACGTGCCCCTCATTGGGCTGAGGCGGTAAGAAAACCTGCGCCTCAGGTGCGCCTCATGGTGTTTTAATGTTTATTTTCGATGTTTTAGACTCTTTGTGTCAGTTTCAAACTTTTCATGTCTTTTTAATGTGTTTTTGATGTTTTTGATGAATCTAATGATGAAATTAGTGTGTATTTTATTTTTTATAAGATATATAATTTTGTTACTTACTTTTTAGTTCTGCCTCAGGCTTACGCCTCGGTTCGCCTCGAGGCTTACGCCTCATGAGGCGAAGGGAAAACGCCTCGAGGCTCGATTCCGTACTTTTAAACCTTGCATACAACGTACAAGACTGCTTCATTCGAAAAAGTTTATCATCATTATATAATATGTATTCGTATTAGCAAACAAACAAATTAGTTAAAAAAATAGGTATACAATTCTTTGGGTCAACCAGGCCTACCTGTTTTAGGACATCTAAAACTACCCATATTGACCCCACCCATTTTGCCACCTCTAGATTGCAGATTCTGGTAGCATGTACTGGGATAAAATGAAGTAGGTATTAAACCAGGTAGCTTGTATTGGAAGAAAATGAAGTAGGTATTAAACACAATGGTATCAGCAATTTAGCACACAGAACCGAAAATGAAAAATAAATCTCAAACTGCAAATCTCTACAAGATTCAACTAACTTAGAATTAGGAAAATTAAATCAGGATGGAATTCCATTTAACAAACCTTACGGTGAAGAGCCTCACGTGCACCCCCTGGATAAAGTAGGGCAAAAGACTTTGATGAAAATAACTTGAAGAAGTTGCTAGGACTGACGGGCAAGGCACCAAATACTTTCATCAAATCAAAATATGAAAATTCTTGAAGCCCGTTATTAGAATTCGGTGTGAAAAGTGCGGGGTGCGCTATGCCACGGACTATGACATTTTTCTCTCTTAAAAATTCTAAAATTAGTGGAGCGAGTTCTAATCCCAAGAGCATGTGATAACCAACTAACAATACAGGACCATCATCTGGAACACCAGCAAGGCCTCTCACTATTCTTCCATCTTCTAAAGTAGAAAACATCACTGGACTTGTAGCAAACTGGAACCACCTGGATATCATCGTTAATATTAGTAAATTACTCCTATATATATGGACAAGTGCAAACAAAGGATATCCAGTATTATTTTTTTCTCAGGTAACATACAAGATATGTACTTACAAAAAGCCTGAATCTTATAATAAGTTTTCATTTACAGTAATCCTGTAAATTAAGTAGATTTCATCATTTTGACTACGTAACCTGGTCAAATCACCCTAAATCGAAAAAATTGACATTCTCAAGGTTTGCAACTTGTCTTTGAAAGTGTGAGCCTTTACATGACCCAAAATAGAAATCAGACCAAAGTTGGTGACCATCTTATGCAATACGTTCTTTCAACTCCTGATATAGGAAGCAGTATGTTGTGTAAGAAATTAATTTTCTATAACTCCATGAATACCACATAAAAAAAACACCAAAAGGAGAGAGTTATGCAACTTGATGTCCATGTCATGAGCAATCTATAACAACTATGCTTTCAAACAAACAAACAAACATACCCAGTAAGTCCCACTCAAGAGCAGGGTCTGGGAGGGGTAGGTGGCGGCGAGTCTTTCCTCTATCTTGGGAGATAGAGAGACTGCTTCCGAAGAGACCCCCGACTCAACAACTATGCTTTCAAATAACAGGTAAATGTTTTGTCTTATCTGATAGCTACAGATGCAGAAGTTAATAATTCTATAAAAGCATGATATGATGATAATTTGAATATCTATGACTCCAAATTTTGAAATTGAACAGGGATAAATAGTTTGGACCATGTACTCCATATAACAAAATAATTCAGATGCAAAATTACCCATTTCCTTCAAGTGCACTTCTATATTCAGACATGCTAGGTGGTAGGTAGTCCTTTACAAAGTCGTGTTTCCATGTTCGTCTATACTTCAAATTGCCTTTAATTATCGTCAACAAATTAATACCATCTTCCTGAAAGAAAGAAGAAAATGCATTTTATTAATTGCATGTCTGCTCCAAAGACAAGAAGAAGCATTAAAAATTGGCAGCCTACGTTTATGATTAAAGAAACAGATGAAAGATAGAACAAGGAATAGCAAACACAAGTACCAGTAGAAGAGTGTGACCATTGTCCTTAAAGTAACAAATTTTGCAGTTTTGCAAATTTCTTGAAAGCCTTTGAGCTTCATCTGCACTAGGAAGCATGTTATCCTTGCCACTAAAACACAAATACATACATAAGTTAAAATACAAACCATTAGACATAAGCTCAAGCTTATAGTTTAAAAAAGCTTAATAGAATCCATGACTTCATGTGGCTCCATTTAATTCCATAAGATATATAAAGCTAACTGCTTAGGGGGGAAGGGTGTACTTTTAAAGCTATTATTATTATTATTTAAACATAAGATACATGGACCACAAAAAGAATGCATCAAATTGGCTTTCGAATATATATAAATATAATCATAACTAAGAAATCATACTATGCTGAGGTTTGTATAAGATAAAACATTGTCTCAAATGAAACTAACCTTGCAAGTAGTAGCACTTCAGCTTTAACGGCATGGAGACGAGAATTAGTATATGCAGCAGCAGATTTAAGTAACTCTAACTTCCAACTAAGTGTTGCCTTTGGAATAATATCAGACAATCCCTAATATTTAACAGCATAATAATATATTAAAAGAATTCAAGTTAACAAAATAAAGATGGCATATGTGGCATTAAAAACATGTGCAGGAACAAAGAGTGGTCGAAATTCTGCAAGAAATCCTTACTGAAAGGCGAGGAAGCAAAGAAGCAAGGTTGTCCGATAATTTCTCAAGATTTGGAATACTTGCGCTCTCAGGACTCACTGTTGCCATTTTTATAGGATCTCCTGATAGGATGAAAAAAATTGTTAATATAATAATATTACTTCCTAGTTTCAATGTAAATTAACCAATGGGAATTGCTTAAAATTTCTAGCTTTTCGTTTTTCTTTTTGTGAATTTTAGCAAGTAAGCATTCACATCAGCATCCATCTTTACACTCATTTCGAAATTATACGGGAAACATGAAAAAATATTTTTATCTACTCCTGCATCAGGTTCCCCGTCCCCATCTCCATCCCCTATATTTTTAGGGGAAACCATAATGATCCCTCATATTTGGGGGTCACCATCCATTCCCCATATCTATTATTTTATATTTTTTATTAGTGGTTGTGAGTGGAAGAAAGAGAAAAAACAACAATAAAAGATAATTAAGTATTATTTAATTGAAATAATGATAGGTATGAGGAAGCTGATGTGGGATGCTTTTATGAATGCAAAACCTTTGGGGATTATAGTTTTTCGTTAATTATGAAGGATGGAGATGGGGGAAGCTACTGTGAATGCTACAAACAGGTTAGTTTACAGTTACACTACAAGTAGGATGCTTAGGAAACTAAATCCTTCATACATATACATGTAAGTGCACACACATATGCATACATACATCTACATGTATCTAATCCGCAGCACCAATAATCTATAAACCAACCAGTTGATGAACAAGAATTAATGGCAAAAATTAGCTTATTTTGAGATGAAAGCTTCCTTTCCACAAAGTATCTAACCAAATAAAGCATACTACCTTATTCATCCTAAACCTGAGTTATATAGCATATTTACTTAAGGAACTAGCATAATTGCTGATGCAGATACGGAAGCAATCAAATGGCACAAGAACAATAGTTAATCAAAGACGATAAAGCGAACCAAAAGGTTCCAAGAACAAAGGTTCTCTAATTCAAAACTTAATCAAAAACTACTCACAAACGAAAACAAACCCTAATATTTATAATAGATCCTAACAACCTAAAGATAAGAATAAACTAAATAAATAATAGAAAAATAGAAAAGATAATGAATCTAAATAAATATTCAAATTCAAACTTGTAGATGCTCCAGCATCATACTCTCTGCCTTCGAAGAAAACTCGTCCTCGAGTTTTTGCCTCTGGATCAAAACCACCCGGGTCAAAAGGAATATCAGGTCGCTTCAAGTGCTCATTTCCTATCCCATCTCTAGTAGTAGTAAGCCGAGTAGAGTAGCCCAACTCCCAAACACTTGTTGAGCATAACTTATTTTCATAAACACCTAGCTCATCTAATTTAGCCACCAGCCCAATATTACTTTCTTCTAATAGGCTTGTATTAAGTGGGGCACTATAATTAATTAAATATTTTGGATGTAACGCAACAGAATCCATCTTTGAATTTGGAAATATTGGATGTATATGTTGATAGTATGAGGTAATTCCACCGTCAATTATTTCTTCCTTGTCTTCACAGCTGCTGATTTTTTTAATATGGCCATGATCAACACATCCATATCTTTAGCATTAATTTCAAATTTTAAATGGGTTTGACTTCTGTTAATCTCCAATTTACTCTCCTTATTCATCGGGTTTTGATTATCACCTCCAACCGACCACCCGTCAAAACTTTTCCGATCATCCTCAACAGTCGAACCATCAACCATGGGTATCAATTGCCTTTTTTTATCTAGTATTCTCTACTATCACATGTGCATTGGTGATTAAGGGTTAAGTCCAAGTGCTAACACATTTATAATTAAATGGTTATACAAACAAACTAGATAACATGCAACATATGCCCAATGTTTGTTCAAATTATTATTGTATGAGAATTTAGTTCGCCAGCTAGTTTTGAGAAGTTCTATCAATTAACTAGGGGCATTTCAATGTGTCCAACACCTCGAGCATAAATTTTGAAGTTGGTTAATCTAATTCCAGGGATAAATAAACTAATTCCAACATCATATAGATAGGTAAACAGTTAGATACTTTATTTATATTTTTTCTAAAATTTAATTCCTGGGATAAATAAACTAATTTGAAGGGAATATTATCGAATTTAGCATTTTATATAGACAAATGATATACCCATTACAAAGCTAAGAAGATAAGGGATTGTCCCGGTAAGTGTATCAGGCATAGCCTCCAAGGCAGGAAGTATAGGCTTCAGCTGTGTCCTGTCAAATGAAGTTGCTGAAATGGATAATAAAAATAGGTTGTTACAAGAAACACTCATCAAAAAAGAAAAAATCTGTGCTGCGAATCCAATAGGATAACTTATGATTTAAGTAACCTGGATTTGACAGTATAACTACTAGATCAATTCCCGGATTACGTGCAGCAACTGCAAGAGCCAAACACCCTCCAAAAGAATCTCCAACCAGATATATTGGCCTGCTTGGATTTAAAGCATGCTCAAACCTCAAGGTTTCCTCCACCAATGTCACCAAATCTTCACATATAAAGTAAATGAACTAATTACCTATCAAATTAGAATAGCCCTGAGAACACGGCAAAACTAGAAGAATAAAAAAGAAATCATAAAACCTATAAACGGTGTTCTATCATAAACAGGGATGTGCAAGCATCTAACTTCAAAAACCCTGCAATCAGAATAGTCGTTTAATACATATTGCTATTATATCAAGATTACAAACAAATGACTCACTTTCTAAGAGACTTTTGGTGCAAAATGAGGCCCAAGCCGAGACCATCCATCCCTAAACAAAATTACCAAGTTTAAATATATCAGAAGTGCGATTAGGAGCACACATGTCCAAATATGTCTTGTAATGTGTGTGCAAGTATGTAAAGTTGTAAGTTTCCGGATGAAATCAAGGAACTCTAAGAGAACTAACTGTAAGCCATAATGAAGAACAAGATATCATCATACAAAACCACCTTTGAAGAACTAATAAAATTTACCCAAGGAATCTTGTTCCTCCAATTCCAAAACTAGACATGTTTTTTAGTGTACTGCACCAAGAAACATCGTAACATATTATGACATATGTAATGCATTTTGGAAAATAAATTTCCACAATTTGGGTGCTGCACACATCAGTAAATCATCAAAGTGCTTATTAAATAAAAAGCCTCTATTAGGATCTCATATTCTACACATATGTAATGTAAACAACCAACTTGAATACTACAAATAGTATTTGGTGTTGAAGATATTACCTGGCAAAAACAGAAGAACCGGTGAATCCGGTAAAGGACTATCATTCCCGTCTACAACAACCGGGCAAAACCACCGTGGCGGTCCACCGTCAGGTTTAATAATCTCTTTGGCTAAATCAAGATAATCCTTCACACTTTGAGTTCCATACCCATCATCCCACAAAGGTTCAAGCTTTTCCTCTTTCCTTCTACTCTTGTCATCAACAATAATATTAGATCCAAGCAACTCCCTCTTTTCAACGTCAAAACTGCCAACACCATTTACTGCAGAAGACGCCACAACAGATGAATCTGCTGCTGTTCTAACGCACCTAACTGAAACCCGAGAGGAATGATGCTTGTAGCCTGATTTCAAAGCAAAACATGGTGACAGATTCACAACTGAAGGTGTGGCTCTTACAAACATTGCTCTAACAAGATTCAAATTCGTTTCTTGTATACAAATTAACCACACAACCACTTGCAGTTTGCGTTAAGATGGTTGTTTTCAATTCTGAATCTTGAATCACAGTACAACGGTTCGTTGTATGTGAATGATGGAAAACCCAAATGGGGATTAAATTGAAGTTCCGAAAGGTGAGTTTTTTTGAAGTGAAATGGAAAATGGGAGGTGTGTGGGTGTACGAGAACCAAAAGTAACGAACAACATGCAGCAATTATTAATGGGAAGGAAAGTGATGGAGATATAATATTGGAAAGAGGAGAGTGATGGGCGAGTGAATGGTTCATTAATGCAGTTAAATTTGGGTCACCTAAGTGAAAAATGGTTTGATTTGAATATGACGTGGTGGATTTGTGACCATTACTTGGGCAGTGGCAGCATTTAGATTTGATTTGCTGTTCGTAAATGCGCCACGAAAAGAGAAGGAAAAAGAGTGAACGTGATGTGATGCGGGTATGAAATGCAAGTGCAGGTGTAGCAAGCAACATCACACCCTGATGGCGACCAAGGGATCGGAATAGACGTACGGCAACCCATTCCCCCACAAGAACGCTCGAAAGCAACCCCTTCCGCACCTGTTTGCACAAGCACTCATCAACATATACCACCATTATTATATTATTATTACTATCAATGTTGTTAGGACCGGATCGGACCGGCCGGTCCGACCGGTTCGACCGGGATTCGGAGGCCTGTCCGGTCCGGTCGAGGGTGGTTCGTTTTTGGAGTGTTGAACCGGCCGGTTCGAACCGAGTCGGCGGTTGGACCGGCCAACCGGTTCGGGTCCGACCGGATTTTATTTTATTTTTTTTATTTTTTTTTTTTTGATTTTAGTGGGTAAAAACGGGGTGTTAAACCATAAATTAGTACTTTGTATATACAAATATAGTTAAGTTTTATATATAACTATAAAATATATGTATAAATCATATATAAATTACTTATATTTAATTACATATATAAATATAATTAAAATATAGTTAAATCCGGTCCATCCGGTCCGACCGGTCCGACCACCAAACCAGTAAGCCGTCCGGTTCGACGTCCGATCCGGTTCTGAGAACATTGATTACTATACTTCTACTTGTAATAAATAAAATTTTAAGTAATTATTAATTATAGAATAATATATTTGAAAATAAGATATAATTGAGTAAATACTATAACTAATTAAGAAATTATATTATTTTTTAAATTTTTTGTTTTTATTTTAAAAATAATAAACATGTTATTTCAATACAAACCGTTTTAAATAATGTCATTTTTTTTTTTACTATAACTTTAAATTTTAATTATTTTAGTTTATAAAAATTTTACTCTTAAAAACACTGATTTTAAAATAATTCATATTTTTAAAAAAGTTTGACGTTTTAGAAAAATTTATTATTTTATAAAATTTGTTTCTTTAGAACTTACAATTATTAAAAGACATCTCTCTTACTTTATTAATAAACTATTTTTAAAATTTACAGAAAATAATTAATATCATTAGCAGTTGATGATGTAATCTATTGTCTCTAATAAAGAAAACTTTATAAGGACACGTGTCCTTTTCTGGAGCATGTTTCAACCTACTTTTCCCGCCTCTACCTCTAACCCGAATACAACAACACGCGGCTCTAACATCTCCTGGATCTAACATCTCTCGTATCTAACCCAGTTATTCTTTACATTTCTTCACATTCCCGTTCTTATTTGTTCTTCCTAACAACCCTAGATCTACAAAACTGACGACAAATCGTTGCTTCTACCTTGAACAAACTATCGGTAACTTCCATCATTATATTCTTTCCATCATGATCTTTAATCTTTTCTTTCCGTCAATCTCTCTATCTCTTGATTCTTTTGCATATTCAGTAGATGATGGATTCTTTTTTTCTTTTTCATCTTCTTACTGTTGTTTTAATGTATGTTTGATTTCATCTTAACATGCTAATTTTGTAAAACTATAAATATGTGTCTCCATGAATTTTAGACATATTTTTTACATTGACAACTTTGTAAGCATTGTAGATGGAGTACTAAAAAAGTTTCAAAAGTAATAAAATAAGATTAATATATACTTGCCATATCTGTGTACGTTTTTGATTACTTATTGGGGTTTTTGAGGATCATACATTAGGTTATGATTTTCGTTTATATTTGAGAAATAATTGATTATGAATGTGGATTTATACAAAAGGTAGATCATCGTGGGACCAAGCATTATATTGTTCTAAGAAAACAGTTACTCACTCTATGGTTATGTAATAAACACATGTAAAAGGTCATGTTTTCAAAACAGGTTTACATCTGCAGTGACATGGCTATTCTTCCAGGTTTTGTCAAGCTGATTACATAAGCTACTGATGTTGTTTTAAATGAGATACATGGAATGTAGAATAAATTCTACTTGACGTGTCTGGTAGCTCTCATCGGTAGGCCACCTCTCCTACCCTTGCAATAATCCAAAATGGTGCTATATAGTTTGGGCTTAACTTTCCTCGCTTCTGAAATCTGATTATCCCCTTCCAGAATGACATTTCAGCATGACTCTATCACCAACCTAAAACTGTATCAGTCTACATCTTTTGTTGGCATAAAACTTTTGTTTATCTTTAGTTGCTTTCATAAACGCCTTAATCTTATCTGATTTCTCCGTTGTTGCTTCAATCACGTCAATACTTCCTAATTCTTTTTGCCTAATATCACCCTAACATATGGGGTTCCTACACTTCCCTGTGATGAACATATTAGCAAGAATAATGCTGGAAGGACTAAAGTTTTCTAGGCATAGACCTTGTGGTAAGTTTTGAATATATGTCAGTAGACAGAAAATTTTGTAAATATTGCATTGAACAATGTTATGTAAAATTTTGGGTATTTAATTCCCAACGAATATATGAAAGTTTGCTTTCTTTTATAAATCATCAGAATATTTTATTTTATGAAATAAATTGTGAAATGTTTTTCCACTGCGTAAACATCTTTCAAAACAAACAAATAAAAAGTGAACAATAACGCGTACCAATCGGTCGCACTCCCGGGGTGCCCTGAGACCGGGGTGTGACACAAACCCCTGTATGTGAACTCTGGGACGCTAAACTTTGGTTTAAAAAAGGAAACTAGTCAAGAAAAAATAATGGTAAGACCACTTATTTAATATGTTGTTACTATGGAAAAGAGGAGCTTCCAAATTACAAGCAACCAAAACCAAGTTTTGAAAATCTTTTCAGTTGTGTGGATTCTAAAAGTAAGTATGTTCTAAAAATTTTGTCGTTACAAATAAATGTTTAATTTCACTTCCATGGGTGGCAAGATTGGCTCATCAATTAATAGAGTTAACGCTTGGTTATTTTTAGACTAAGTGGACAAAACTATCATAGTATGGGTAGTCTTCTACCTAAGAAGGGGTCAAGACAAAGTTCTCTCAGTTGTATATATACAACACTGATAATGAGTTGTTGAATAGAGACATGTTATTTGGGTTCGTTATACGTTACTATTTACTTTTGATATATTAAATTTTCTATGTTTTATCTTTAAATGTATATTAACAAATATACATATTTGTTTTGGTGAATCAACAAAAAAATTACATCTGCTTAAAAGGTTTAAGATCTATAAATTATACAAGAACTACAAGGTATGCTAGATTCTGATAACCAATTAGTTAAGGTTTATAAGATGGTAAGAGAATCCTTCAATGATGATTATCATATCAACCTAAAGCTATGACTTATTACTATAAGGAACAAATATGATAGGTGTAACATCCGTAAGTTTTAATATTCGTTTATTTGTTACGCATGACTTGCATGCGAATGAACCTCAGTCGCACACCTTACGTGCGTATGAGCCTCAGTCGCACGTATGACAGACGTATGAGCCTCAACCGCACAAATGAAGGCGTTTGGGCTCCAATCGCATGGCCTTCAGTCGTGCGACTGAAAGCCCAGTCGGGTGAGGCGTTTAACAATAAAAATATGTACATATATGTGTAATATGTTGATATATGTGTGCAGAAGAGATAAGAACACACACATACCAAACACACACACACCCCGTACACCACAACCTTCGAACCCTCAATTAATCGATGATTTTGGCTTTATTTCGGTAAATTTCGCTTGGCACGGATCAATCCTTGAATGCATTAAGCTGTGTAGGTGGCTGAAATTGATCCAAAAACATGCTTAAATCTAAGTTTTGAATCAATCTTTTGTTAAGTTGAAAACCGAGAATTCGAAACCGAGTTTTTGTGAAATTTTGGTGAAATAAGGGCTCAAAGCTGTTGTAAACGATGTGTATATGTTCTGTTTTGAATATGACATGATCTGAATGGTTAAAACTCGAGTTTCTGGATCAAAAACGTCAAGAACACAGCTGCTGATCCGTTGCAGGCGAATGAGCCCAGTCGCATGACCCATTCGTGCGAATGAGATAGTCGCATGGCTCAATCGTGCGACTGAAGCTCAGTCGCATGAGCCAATCGCACGAATGAAGGTCATTCGCATGAACCCTTGTTAGAGCTCATTCGCACCTCTATCGTATGGTTCAGTCGTACGAGTAAGCTCAGTCGCATGTTCAGTCGTACGAATGAGTCCATTCGCATAGCCTCAGTCGCATAAGTGATCTGTTAGGAATTGATTTGACTAAATCAAGGCTTATTACTTTAGATTTGACTTGAAGATGAGAGTTTTAACTGCCCTAGTATATTTGGATTAGTGGACATTTGCTGAGAATATTAAGGTGAGTTCTAAATACCCTTTTTAATATGTTAATGTTGTTTTTGACAAATCGGGCACTGGCATGCGTATAAATAAATGAAAATGTGGTTAAGAGTTGAAATTGATAAATTGAGGTGATTGGCGAGATGGAGTTTTGACCCACCAATTATAGATAGAGTTTTGACCCATCAACGCCAGGTGGAGTTTTGACCCACCAATTATAGATGGAGTTTTGACCCATCAATGCCGGGTGGAGTTTTGACCCACCAATTAAATTAATAAATAAGTTGATAACTATCTTGTGGGTATTCGATATGCATATCGTATAAGTTTGTCCCTGAATCGAATATTTGGACAAACAAATGGATCAAGTGATGTTCTGTGAATCAATTAGGTTGTAACAAGTTGATAAATTACTGTTGAAATGTGATATTTGTTAGAACTCACCAATTTATCTGACGTAGTGTTTTATTCTTTTATGCATGCCAGGTAATAATAATAGAGACGTTCGTGGAAGTGTTCCACGGGGTTAGAAATCCGGTTCTGATGTATGATACTGGCAAGAATGTTGGGTTTTGGGATATTATACAAATTTGTATAAAACGTGTAATATGTTGGTTAATGTTTTGTAATGAAGTTGGTTGTATAAACAGTTTTTAATACAAATATATATAATTCCGCTGTGTTTATAATCTCTGAATTATTCTGAAGAACCCAACTCGTAGCACCCTCTTTATTATATTATGGTGAAATGGGGGTGTTACAAGTTGGTATCAGAGCCATAGTTAAAGAGATTTGAACATTTGATTGTTTCAAACTTTAACTGAACATGTGGGAAGTGCCAGTATCTATAGCCGGAAGTTGGGTAAAATATTATGCAATTAAGTATTTAATTGTTAGTGGTATTTCAGTTAATTGTTGAATGATAGCAGTTTGCATAATTTGAAATTAGTATTATGTGAATACACGATTCTATGATTTAGATAGAATCAGAAATAAACTATGAAGGAATAATGAGAAGAGACATGATGGTGTGAATAAGTAAATAATTGATAACACCTGGCCAATGTTATGAACAATTTACATTATATGCAGCATCCTGATATCACTTATTATTTGATTATGGTTTATTTCTTCTCGTAGATGGAGGAATCTGATAATGCAAACTCTAGACTTGAAGCTAGAATCTCAGGTGATGAACTTAAGGCTGCTATAGGTGATGAAATCACACGAGTGTTGCGTACTACCTTACCTGAGATATTGAGTGATCTTAGGAAAGGTGGTGAATCATCTTCCCAACCAACTCCTCTACCTGTTGTTATTGAGCCTGTAGTAGAGAAACCAGTGTCGTATAAGCATTTTAAAGAATGTGACCCGCCTAAGTTTGAAGGCCAAAAGGATGTAGTAGTAACTTATAAGTGACTACGAGAGATGGAAGCAGCGTTTAAACTTAGTAGATGTAAGGAGAACCAGAAAGTAGGCTTTGCAGTGCATTCATTTCAAGCAGAAGCTTTGTATTGGTGGGATACAATAGAACAGGCCATGGGTGAGGCCGCCGTAGGTCAGATGACGTGGGAAGTTTCTAAAGCACTGGTGATAGAAAAGTTCTATCCAAAAGGCGAGATAGACAGGATTGAGATTAAGTTTTTACAATTTCAGGTAGGTAGTTTAAGTCATAAAGAGTATACCTCTAGATTTGAAGAAATGGCTCGCTTGGTACCTCATTTAGTAACTCCTGAGGTGAAGAGGATTACTAGGTATATCCAGGGATTACCCCCTAAAGTTAGAATGTTGGTGAAGTCCAATTCTCCTTCTACTTACCAAGCCACGGTGAATTTGGCCGCGGACATGTATGAGGAAGTCGCTGAATCCGAGAAACCTGTGGTGAAAGAGGAAGTGGTTATTCGTTAGGAGACTTCACTGAGTTCTAGGCCTACGTATGGGCAGAGTGGTCCGCAGAAAAGAAAGTTCAATGCTAGGGGTTTTGTAGGTCCCCCTCCTCGATGCAATAGATGTGGGAAATTTCATAGGGGAGAATGTAGATTGAATCACCCAGCATGCCATAAATGCGGAAAACCTGGACATTTTGTTTCTAGGTGTCCAGAAATTCGGTGTCATGAATGTGGTGAGATGGGTCATATGAGATCTGAGTGTCCAAAGCTCAGACCTGGACCAGCTCCTATTCGTTCCGTGGGAGGACAGAGTAAAATCAGCGTGAGTGGTAGTAGTGGTACTGCGGGGAGAGCTTTTACAATGACTACAGATGAGGCTAAGACATTAGATGTTGTATCGGGTACGTTTCTTGTTAATGATGTGCCTGCTAGAATTTTATTTGACTCTGGAGCTAATAGAAGTTTTATATCAATAAAATTCCATGCCTTAATAAAAGTTAGGCCATCAAAGCTAGATGTTGCTTTTTCAGTAGAAACTGCCTCTAATGAATTCATAGTTGTTAGTGAAGTGATAGATGATTGCTTTGTTGAATTAGAAAGTGTAAAATTTCCTACTAGATTGCATATGATAAAGTTAGGAGGTTTTGATGTAGTATTGGGAATAGACTGGTTATCTATGTTTGAGGCTCAAATAATATGCAAAAGGAAGATGATTGTGTTACGAGCGCCAGAAGGTAATTCGGTGACAATTTTTGGTGATGATCACGATAGTGTAGTGAGAGTTATATCTATGATTAAGGCTGAGAAATTATTGAGTAGGGGTTGTGAATCATTCTTAGCGTATGTAGTTGATACTGCTAAAGAGACGAGGAAATTAGAAAATGTCCCAGTAGTTTGTGACTTCCCCAATGTATTTCCTGAGGATCTACCAGGTGTACCTCCTGATAGAGAAATCGAGTTTAGAATTGACTTAATACCTGAGGCAAAACCTGTCGCTAAAACCCCTTATAGACTTGCACCAGCTGAACTGAAGGAACTTCTGAAACAGTTGCAGGAATTATTAGATAAGGGCTTTATCCGACCAAGCACTTCGCTGTGGGTGCTCCAGTTTTGTTTGTTAAAAAAAAAGATGACAGTTTGAGGATGTGTATAGATTATAGAGAATTAAATAAACTAACCATCAAGAATAAATATCCATTATCCCGTATAGACGATTTGTTTGATCAATTTCAAGGCACTAGTTGGTTCTCAAAGATAGATCTTAGATCCGGATACCGTCAGTTAAAGGTAAAGGAGGAGGATGTACTAAAGACAGCTTTTCATACGCGATATAGGCATTATGAATTCTTGGTGATGTCGTTCGGATTAACGAATGCTCCTGCTGCATTCATGGATTTAATGAACAGAGTATGTAGACCAATGCTGGATAAATCGGTGATTGTGTTTATAGATGATATTCTGATCTATTCTAAGAACGAAGGGGATCATGCCTGTCACATTCGAGAAGTGTTAAAAACCTTAAAAAGGAACAAGTTGTATGCAAAATTCTCGAAGTGTGATTTTTGGTTAAGGGAAATGCAATTTTTAGGCCATGTGGTGAATGCAGATGGAATATTAGTGGACCCTGCAAAGATTGAAGCTGTAATGAATTGGGAAATTCCTAAAAGTCCTTCAGAAATTCGTAGTTTCTTAGGATTAGCAGGATACTATAGAAGATTCATTCAAGATTTTGCAAAAATCGTTTCCCCATTGACAAAACTCGAAAGAATGTTAAGTATGAGCGGGATGAAGAAAAGGAAGTTGCTTTTCAGGAACTAAAGAAGCGATTGACACAAACTCTAGTATTAGCAATACCAGAAGGCACAAATGATTTAGTAATATATTCTGATGCATCATATCAGGGATTGGGGTGTGTTTTGATGCAACGTGGGAGAGTTATTGCTTATGCTTCTAGACAGTTGAAGACCCATGAAGTTAATTACCCAACCCATGATTTAGAGTTAGTTGCTGTAGTCTTTGCTCTTAAGATATGGCGACATTACTTATATGGAGCAAAATGTACCATTTTCACCGATCATAAGAGCCTGGAGTATTTCTTTGAGCAAAAAGATCTGAATATGAGACAAAGGCGATGGTTAGAATTAATTAAAGATTATGATTGTGAAATTCTGTATCACCCCGGAAAAGCAAATGTGGTCACTGATGCATTAAGCAAAAAGGAGAAGTATGAGCCGATCAAGGTCAAAGCGTATAAACTTGTAATTACTCCTGACTTTATGCAACGACTGAGAGAAGCCCAATTGGAAGCGTTAAATGAAGAAAATATTAAGAAAGAAAGAATGGTGGGTAAGGAAAGATATTTAGAAGAAAATAGTTATGGTGTTAAAATCAAGTTGGGTCGGATGTGGGTTCCATTAGCATTACGTGATATGGTACTTGATGAAGCTCACAAATCCAGATATTCCATTCACCCAGGCATGACTAAGATGTATCAGGATTTGAAGCATGATTATTGGTGGCCAGGGATGAAATTTAACGTAATGCAGTATGTGAATAGGTGTCTGACGTGTGCCCAAGTGAAAGCTGAACATCAGAAACCTTACGGATTATTGCAACCCTTAGCTATTCCAACTTGGAAATGGGACGATCTGACCATGGATTTCATAACAAAGTTACCTCGTACACCAAAAGGTTATGATACTATTTGGGTAGTGGTAGATCAGCTAACTAAGAGTGCTCTATTTTTACCTATACAGGAAACCTACTCGGTGGAAAGGCTAGCTGATATATTTACCAAAGAGATAGTTAGATTGCATGGAGTTCCAAAAAGTATCACGTCTGATAGAGACGCCAGGTTTACTTCTAGATATTGGAGAAAATTTCATGAAGCAATGGGGACTAAACTTTACTTTAGTACAGCCTATCATCCTCAGACAAATGGCCAAAGTGAAAGAACTATTCAGACGTTAGAAGATATGCTACGAGCATGTAGTATTGATTTTGGAGGTAGTTGGGATAGTCATCTTCCTTTAGCTGAATTTGCCTACAACAACAGTTATCAAGCTACCCTTAAGATGTCTCCGTTTGAGATGTTGTATGGAAGAAAGTGCAGAACTCCACTTTATTGGGGGGATATAGGGCAACATGAATTAGGGAATAGTGAAATAGTTGAGGAAACAATGTCAAGATTTGAAATAGTTAAAAATCGTATTAGAGAAGCAAAAAGCAGACAAAAATCGTATGCAGATCGTAGAAGGAAATTATTAGAGTTTAAGGTTAGGGATTTTGTTTTGTTAAAAGTTTCCCCATGGAAGGGCATTATTCGATTTAGAAAAAGGGGCAAACTAAGTCCACGTTTTATTGGACCTTTCCGAATAATAGAAAAAGTAGGATATGTAGCATATAAATTGGACTTACCAGAAGAATTAAGTGCTATTCATCCAACCTTTCACGTCTCTCAGTTACGGAAGTGCTTAGCTGATGAAACTCAGTATGTACCCTTAGATGATATTGAAGTTGATGAGAGGCTCAATTACGTTGAACAGCCCATGGCCATTTTAGATCATAAAGAGAAGAAACTTAGAAACAAGAGCATTAGTTTAGTCAGGGTGCAGTGGGCACATCGCCAAGGATCTGAGTCAACTTGGGAACCAGAAGAAGAGATGAGACGAAACTACCCCTACTTATTTTAATCAGGTTTCGGGGATGAAACCCTAAATAAGGTGGGTAGACTTGTAACATCCGTAAGTTTTAATATTCATTTATTTGTTAAGATTGGTGTTCAGTCGCATGACTTGCATGCGAATGAACCTTAGTCGCACACCTTACGTGCGTATGAGCCTCAGTCGCACGTATGACAGGTGTATGAGCCTCAACCGCACGAATGAAGGCGTTTGGGCTCCAGTCGCATGGCCTTTAGTCGTGCGACTGAAAGCCCAGTCGGGTGAGGCGGTTAACAATAAAAATATGTACATATATGTGTAATATGTTGATATATGTGTGCAGAAGAGATAAGAACACACACATACCAAACACACACACACACCCCGTACACCACAACCTTCGAACCCTCAATTAATTAACGATTTCAGCTTCATTTCGGTAAGTTTTGCTTGGCACGGATCAATCCTTGAATGCATTAAGCTGTGTAGGTGGCTGAAATTGATCCAAAAACATGCTTAAATCTAAGTTTTGAATCAATCTTTTGTTAAGTTTTAAACCGAGAATTCGAAACCGAGTCTTTGTGAAATTTTGGTGAAATAAGGGCTCAAAGCTGTTGTAAACGATGTGTATATGTTCTGTTTTGAATATGGCATGATCTGAATGGTTAAAACTCGAGTTTCTGGATCAAAAACGTCAAGAACACAGCTGCTGATCCGTTGCAGGAGAATGAGCCCCGTCGCATGACCCATTCGTACGAATGAGACAGTCGCATGGCTCAATCGTGCGACTGAACCTCAGTCGCATGAGCCAATCGCACGAATGAAGGTCATTCGCATGAACCCTTGTTAGAGCTCATTCGCACCTCTATCGTATGGTTTAGTCGTACGAGTAAGCTCAGTCGCATGTTCAGTCATACGAATGAGTCCATTCGCATAGCCTCAGTCGCATAAGTGTTCTGTTAGGAATTGATTTGACTAAATCAAGGCTTATTACTTTAGATTTGACTTGAAGAAGAGAGTTTTAACTGCCCTAGTATATTTGGATTAGTGGACATTTACTGAGAATATTAAGGTGAGTTCTAAATACCCTTTTAATGTGTTAATGTTGTTTTTGACAAATCGGGCACTGGCATGCGTATAAATAAATGAAAATGTGGTTAAGAGTTGAAATTGATAAATTGTGGTGATTGGCGAGGTGGAGTTTTGACCCACCAATTATAGATGGAGTTTTGACCCATCAACGCAAGGTGGAGTTTTGACCCACCAATTAAATTAATAAATAAGTTGATAACTATCTTGTGGGTATTCGATATGCATATCGTATAAGTTTGTCCCTGAATCGAATATTAGGACAAACAAATGGATCAATTGATGTTCTGTGAATTAATTGGGTTGTAACAAGTTGATAAATTACTGTTGAAATGTGATATTTGTTAGAACTCACCAGTTTATCTGACGTAGTGTTTTATTCTTTTATGCATGCCAGGTAATAATAATAGAGACGTTCGTGGAAGTGTTCCACGGGTTTAGAAATCCGGTTCTGATGTATGATACTGGCAAGGATGTTGGGTTTTGGGATATTATACGAATTTGTATAAAACGTGTAATATGTTGGTTAATGTTTTGTAATGAAGTTGGTTGTATAAACAGTTTTTAATACAAAATATATATAATTCCGCTTTATAATCTCTGAATTATTCTGAAGAACCCAACTTGTAGCACCCTCTTTATTATATTATGGTGAAATGGGGTGTTACAATAGGACTTACAACCCACCAACTGCATATGAGGTTGCAACTCTGATCGCGCGTGAAATTATCATTGAAACTCAAACTGGATATCTTATACGCATAAGTAAGCTTCGTCCTTCATACCTTCCTTTACAATATTTGATTACTTTCCTATACGGTTATTATGGTTATAGGGTAGATATACTTTATAGAAGCACTAGCGCCTCAAATAATAACAAAAGGGAAAGGATATCGATGAGAGAATTTTTTGCTATCGTGTTTAGGATTGTGTCAATTAAGTTCTCATTGACACTAAATTCTGGTAGACTTTTCTCACATTTTTTAGTCAATGCATATACTATGATTGAGAGTGAAAGGTTAAGCTACATATGTAACCAATAAAAGATACTTCAATCTGAATTAAATGAGAAATTTTGTAAAGAACAAAATAAAGGAATAGAAAAAGTGGCTGACGTCTGTAAACATGTTATCTTACCTTCATCTTTTATAGGTGGTGCGCATCATATGATGTAAAATTATCTTGATGCTATATCTCTTTGTAAGTGGTATAGGTATCCAAATTTATTCATAGCTATTACATGCAACCCGAAATGGACCAAGATTAGTAGTTCTAAAGGACACCACCATTAATCATGAATATAGACCACGCGTACTTTATTGATTGTTTAGACTTAAACTCGACTCAATTGTAAAAGACCTATATGGACAATTGGTAAGAAGACCATTTCATAGATACATTAAAAGAATGTTAATGAAACGATTGAACATGAACAAACATGAGAAGTTTGGGTTTTTGATGATAATCAACAAAGAACACAAACCAAAAATTCAAAACATTATTAAACAAATTGGAATTAAAATTAGTGACAATTATTGGTCTAATTCAGTTAACAAGTCCAATGGTATGTAAAATAATCGTTGGTTGGAGTCTTGGGTCAAACATGATCAAGAATTGTGGAATTAGATGAAAAGCCTAAAAGTTAGGATTTTGATAGATTGTGGTCTGAAATTTAAGTCATTTTGTAGAGGTCATAACTTGGTCATACTAAATCCATATTGGTCTAAATTTATTTCTAAGTATAAGTTTGAAGAATCCTTTAACTATTCCTAGTGGCCTCACCTTAATTTGACATTATTTAATCCTCCAAACGCATTAAACAAAAGTAAAGGTAAATTTTGGAAAATTTGAACAGAATGTTGGTCCATTTTAGTAGGGTCATATAATACTCATACTTCGTCCATTTGAGGTGATTAATTTTTCATAATTTAATTTAGGTCATAGCTTTCAAATAATGCCTAATTCGTAACATTTCATTATCATTTTAACCACTAACAACCTACGCAAGATCGGTACGCGATCATCTCAACATCCTAAAATATTGTAACTAAAACTTGAACTTCAAATATATGTAAAAACAACAAGTAAAGAAACATGTTAAACATTGGATTAAGACTCTTAATGATATAAAAACCCAAGGTTTATTAGTCATTTCAAACAACCCAAGGTTTATTAGTCATTTCAAACTAAGATATATACAATACGGGATGTGAACAACTATATGAACGCGCGAGGACAATAAACATAATAACTCGGGATTGGAAACTTTAAAGATAGAATTTGAACTTGGATTAATTATGAATAATGTTGTTTATTCAAAAAGTAATTGGTTGGATATTTCGAACCAGTCTACATGGAGCACTATCAGTTAGGTCTTGTTAACCTTTAGTAATCCTATTTTGTTTTGATAATTGTAGTTACTTGATATTTCTTTGTTGAATTTTGAACCATGTCACTGCTTTCACGACCCCTTTTTATATGATTTACTTGAGGAAAAAACATGCTTACAGGTTTTGGACTATACCATACTTTTTAAATTTATTTCAACTTGGACTGGATTGTCATGTGTGCTTTGGGTCATAAAATAGAGTCTAGATTTTCTTCATACCTTGTGCTTAAGTCGTGTTGTTTTCATGACTATTTAACTTCAGTCTAGAAGCCATGAAGAGGAATTATTAGTACTAACGAGTTGACATCCCCACTTTCGTTGTTAGTATGCTAGCTAAGTCTGATGGACTGGATTCTTCAACTCCCGTACGATACTTAGATTAGTTCTAAATTAGCCTTCTTGGTCTTTTTTGGATGGATTTTGTAGCGGAAATCTTGTAAAGGAATGTTAGATTCATAGTACGCAAGTGAGATTCTTGTGATGTGTGATTACAACATAAGTAGAATGCTTGTATTACTTAGAACACAAGTACAAGGCTTATTGTTACAAGGAACTTGGGTGAATGCAAATGATGCACCACCATCTTATTCATACTACTTACATGGTTTCTGGATTCTTTTATATTCAGATATATCTGTACATAATATCTAAGACTGGATACTTACATACTCTAGCTTGTCCAAGATCTTTCAAGGTAGCTTCCAAGGCTGAATTTTATAGCTCTTTCTAGAGTCTTCCTTGATCATTCAAGGTTTCACTAGATGATTTTTTATAGCAGCCCTTTGAGCCATGTTTTCTAGTGTTGTATGGGACGTTCTAGAGCCTTTTAGCACTGCCATGTTTCTCCAAAAATTATGTGGGCTAATCCGGAGTCTTATGGGCAGCCTTAATTGTAGGGGTATAAACGAGCCGAGCCGAGCCCGAGCACGCTTAGGCTCAAGCTCGGTTCATTTTGGTTTTAGGAAGCTCGAGCTTGAGGTTGGCTTGTTTATAGTTTTATTTATAAAGCTCGAGCTCGACTCGTTAGAAAATTTTCAATCTCGAACTCGGCTCGGGTTCGGCTCGCTTTTTGTTAAATTATTAAATTTTTATTTTTTTATAATTATTTTTATAATTATTTATAAGCATACTTTTTATTTATAACATAATATATATTATTTAACTATTTTTATCATAATAATATATTTAATAATATAATATGTAAATATGTATTTATATATATTTAATATGTAAATAAAAAACTATATAACCAAACAGCTCGTTTAGGCTCGCGAGCCAGCTCAAGCTAGATATCCTGAAGCTCGGGCTTGAGCTCGTTTAGTAAACGGACAATAATCTGAGCTCGAGTTCGGCTCGAGCTCGTTTAAGCTCGGCTCGATCCGAACTTTTTTCGAGTTGATCCCGCGTAGCTTGCAAGTCGACTTGGCTCATTTACACCCCTACTAAATTGCTTCAACGGTGCCCCTAATCGTTGAAAACTAGGGTGTTGCAATCGTCTTTTGGCGGGTTGTGAGATTCTCCCCCACCTATGCCATAACGTCCTCGTCGTGTATCCTAGATGTCCCATGAGTTATCTTTATGAGTTATAAGATAGAGATAGTTTTTCCTCAACGCCTTGCATCCAGCTCTAAGGTAACTATATGCACCTTATATCCCTTGATGATGTACATGTTGTTTATTAATGTTACCAGATAGGGTTTTGCTTCTTAAAAGATATCCATCCTTAGTATGATATCATAGTCTTCTAGTGAGAAGATGGAGAATGAAACTTGCTTATCCAAATCCTGATCTTTATCTTTACGCACCACGCCGCTCCTTCAATTGGCTTGGATTCTTCTAAGGCAGATTTGATCCATTCTTCTTTTGTGGTGATCCTTAAGCCAAGTCTTCAAGGCTCTTCAGATGAGATGAAGTTGTGGCTTGTTCGATTATCAACCAACGCTTTCACAAGCTGCCTTTTTATTTTCCATGTTTACAAACCGAAGCCCCTTTAGTCCTGTCTTTGCATTGCCTTGTTGTTAGGTTCAATTATTTGCCATCATTAAAGGCTTGCCTTCTATTGTACTAAACAAGTACATTGAAGGATAATGCCTACTTTAATCAAACAAAAAAGTTCTAACATTTAAACAATCACATAAGAACATTTAAACATAGGTATCATCTAATCATAAAACTAATTTTCATTTATGTTTCTTTTACAGGAATTGTAAATACAAGAAATTTTGCTAGTGTTGGCAGCGGATGTTGAAGTGATCACAATGGACGTTTAAATCCACAGCAGATGAACATAGAAAATGTCCACGTATTGGCAACGAACATGTAAGCATACATAGCGGATGTGCAACATGTAAAGTAGACAATATCAAACATTAAAGTTTCAATAGAGGATGTACAAGATCCACAGCGGACAACATCAAACATCAAAGTGTCCACAGTGGATGTACAAGATCCACAACGGACAACGTTAAACATCCAAGTGTCCACAGCAGATGTAAAACACCCACATCGAGCAACTATTTTAGACATCCAAAGCGGACAATTAAACATTTGCATCAGACACTCAAATATCCATAGCGATAACACTTTTAACCTTAGGATTATTATTTAATTTTTGTTAACATAAGGGTACTTTTATTGTACATAGTATGTACCTAGGTTATAAATAGCCTCGTACCCTAATCCTTTGTAATCTTTTTGAACAATGATCGTTGAAACAATCATTTAGAATTAAAAGAGCATTCAATCACGCATATCCAAACACACAATCACAAAATCACACACAAGATCATACTATTTATTATGGGTTTATAGATCATAATGATTAGGTGTTGAACCTATTAAGAGATTGAAAAGATCCTAGGAGGATCATCTTCAATATATTCAATCATCATCATTCCAAACCCATTCAACCAAAATTATTCAAATAAACATCATCATGTTCTTCATGTGTTAAAAATCAATTCTGATGATGGATCGAATATTGCAATCGTTGATGATGGATCGAATATTACAATCATATTGTTGCCGTTTATCAGATCTGTGATGCGGAATCTCACAGACCTGTTGATGATTTTAAATGAAGATCTATACAAGTTTTCCAGTGTATGATTATGAATGAATGATGAACAATTCAAGAACACATATAAAAATTTCATTCATTCATATGGATGGTCGATGCTATGAGATTACAAAGGGAGTTTATAAGAATTTTTTTCTCACACACACTCAACCTAATTGTTTATCTCTCTAGCCTAATTCACTCTCTAATTTTTGCTTGTTAGTGTTTAGGGAATAAATAACTACACTTAGTCTATTTATACTCTTTACATAAATGAACAAAAATTACATTTAAGCCCTAATGATTACACAAATATTCTTCTAAGTCTAATAAATTCTTTGTTGCTGACGCGTGACTGCCGGGTATTGACGTCATTCGGGACGACCGCTAATGTTGACTGTTGACTTTGACCACGGTTGACCAAGTTTGACTTTGGTCAAATTTCTTCGTTTTGATCAGATCTTCAGCATAGCTTCACAGTGTCGGTTTTGGTAATCATCATGATATTTGGCATTTAGGCTTTAGTAAGTATCATCTTTAAATAGTCCAACAATACTACCCCTAAGATGATGCTGCCAAAACCTCATGATTATCAAAACTTTGGATGTTGATCGATGTGTAGTCTTGAAGTGCAGTCTTCTCCCCCTTTTTGATGGCATCTTCTTAGAAGCTTCAGAAAAAATGCATTAGGAAAAAGACTTTATTTTGGCACATACAGACTTTGTTTTGACACTTAATGGACATTTCATCAGCTTGATTTTCTAGTCTCATTTTAAAGACTTGAAGATACACCCATTTGCATGCACTGTGGATTGCACAGGTAGCAATATCAGCAGCTTTATTTCAACTTCAGAAATGAAGGAGAAGCATCATACATTCTTCAGACTTGACATATGCTCTCCCTTAACAAAAGCTTTAGAGGGTGATGAACTTTTATGAATGAGACACCAAGAGAATGATTCTTAGTTCTTAGCAACAGGCAGGAGATCATTGAAGGAGTCAGGAGTGTTCACTTTACATCTTGAACTAAATGAGAAACTCAGGCATGTTGCACAATTCATCACCTGCAAAATCTAAATCCTCTCGGTAGAGGTATTGCATGGAAGTTTCACTCCTAAATCAATGATACATGTAAATATGAACTAAGAAAATACTAAAAAATGACAAATCTTTTTAAAATTTTAGATTTTTCAAAATTGTGATATTTACAAACATGAACCCTTCAACTACAATGAGATCATACTAATCCAAAATCCTCTACATCTAAGAATGTTTAAAGTTTAAATAGACATAGACAAAGAACAAAGTTGATTGTAAGTATGTTTGTCCACTTAAACTCTTACAAGGATCTATTTTTAACACTTCATGATATTTATCATGTTTAGGTTTGATTAGATATGTTGATTGAGTACCCCACACTCAGAATTATGAAAGAATAACCCTCCTCATGAAATAAAAGGTGGTACTTTATCACAACTTGAACCAGGCTACTTAGAGGATAAATTCTCATGATATGATCCACTTTGGGATTCTTTTACACTTCAGTTTGGAAGTTGATCCTTATTCAGATTCTTTTAGCTCTGATCCACATTAGGATTCTTTTCTTTGCCTTTTTGGCATTCATCAATACTTTTAGTGCAAGGTCAACTAGGTTTGTGCTCAGCACAACATATGTTTACTCCAGGTCTGTATTTACATACAACAAATGAGAAACAGATGCTTTTTTCGCATGGTGTGTTTAGGTAACCATACAAGCAAACACTTGAAAATCCATTATTTACCAATATCCTAAAAAGGTTTTGGTCCATAATGCATAGTGATTTAGTTCATCACAAATATGCTTATCTTGAATCCAAGCTGATCCTACTGACATATCAAACAAAGCCTTGTTAGTCTTTATTTATCTAAAAAATAGATGCAGAAGATAGTAGATGAGTATACTATCATTTCTCATGTAAATACAGAACGATTCAAAGGATCTTTATGAAGGTGTATTATTTTGAAATTTTTTTGCTTGGTTTAGAAAATCTAGCTCGCTTTTGAAAGTTTTATGAAGGTGTAACAAAGGATCTTTGTCCTTGATCATGTTTGTTTCTTCTGGGCATGTGATCATATTCATCATAAAAATTACAATCATGAGTATAATAATTTGATGTATGTGATCTTCTATGATAGCAAGTATACCAATCATTACTCCAATATCTGTCATACTTATGGTGTGTGTATGACCTAGGATAATATCTTGGTGCCCAATAATCATGAATATCATAATGTTTAAAATCATACCCATGCTGATGTGATCGAGGAGAAGAGTAGCTATGACGTCTGTTGTAGTACTCATGCTCCAATCTTGATGAGTACGACTCTAATGGATGGTAAGATCTTTGGCCACTTCTGCGTTGTGATGTTGGAGAGCTGTTGTATGAACACTCTGAAGTGGTATGATTCTCCATGTCATAGTTTAAGCAGTAAGGAGTAGGTCTGGATCTTCTTCCCTTATGCTTGAATGATGAAGTTGAATTTGATTGGAACTTCATAGCCTTTTGTCTTGATTGTTTCTGTTGCTTTCTCTTGTGAGGACATATATATGTATCACTCTTAATTTTTTTACATTCAGACGTGTTGTGTGAATCTGAATTGCATGTCTCGTAGAGAATTGGTTGTTGTTTTGGAGTTTCTATTATAGCTTTTGAGGTAGATGGTTGGTTTGTATCAGGTGTAGAAGACTTGGTCTGATTTTTTTTCTTTCTTTTAGACTTGGTTTTCTTCCACTTCACATGTTCTTTGATTTCTTGTACCTCATGCTTTATATTTTTATGTAACTCCATCTTAATCTTTGCCTTCAGTTTAGCCTTTGATAATTCGGGTTCAAGAAATCCAGCTAGTTTGAATTTCTCAAAGAGAACCATAGCCTTTAATTTTTGTCAGGCTTTGCCGCTTTGGATTTCTGTGGTTGTGCTTGTTTTGGATTGATTTCTTCAATGACATGGTTAGTACATGTCAATGTTGCTTTGTTTGGTTGGTTGGTTTCTTCATCACTGTCATCACTTATAAGATCTCCATCTTGATCGTCATAGGAATGAAAGGTTTTATTCTGTGGTAATTCAGGTTTGAGGTATAGCATTGATACTATTTCAGGAGAAGTGATTTGAGTAATAGTGGATGGATTGTCTGTTGGAGGATGGTCATGCATATTTGAATCTTCTTTGAATGGACCTGCCATTAAAGTTGGCACTTCTATGTAGTTATCATTATTAGGAGGAAGAACAACATGGTATGTAGTTCCATCACTCTTCTTTTGATCTCTTTATGCATTAAGTAGTTCTTCCAACTTGCTAGCAGTCAGCTTTAAATTCTCAAGTTCAACTTCTGTTGATGCATGGCCTACTTTTATCTTTGTTAAAGACTCAATGAGTCTTGTAACTTGAGCTTCAAGACTAAATCTTTCTCCAAGGAGTTTGTCTACATCATTCAATAAAGAATTGATTTTATCTTCAAAGGCTTTATGTTGTATCTTCAATTCTACGTTTGTATCCCTTTCTGTACTGATTGCTTGATTTAGATGCTCAATGTAATCTTGCAAGTTATTGATTGTTTTGGTTGTACTTGCTTCTGATATTTTGGCTTCAATTCCAGCCTTTATGTTTGCTAACTTCACAGAAAGTTCAGTTGCTTATGCATTCAGCTTGTGATTTTCTTTAAGTAAGTTATCAACTTCTTTTTCTAGTGAACTAATTTGATTTGCAGAAGTTTGTAGTTCCTCTGCATGTGAAGCTCTTTCCTGCTTTATCATGTATGCTAGATTGTTGTAATATTTCCAATATGCCTGTACTTCATCTATGCATGCTAATGAGCATAGATTGATCTTTCTGTCTTCAAGAATTTTAGTCAATGGAGAAATGTTTGTGATGTTATTGTTTATGGCTTTTGCAAGCTCGGTAGTTAACTCTTCAAATTTGATTTATTTTTGAACCATTTTGTCTTGCAACTGATTGTTCTCTTGAGCTAAACTGATGTTTTGTTGATTCAATGTCTTGATTTATGCTTGATCATTTCTTTGAAATTATTCCATCTCTTACCTGAATTTGATCACATCATTATACAATGTGTTGTTTGAGTTTGCAAGATCATATAAATGTAAATGAATAAGTTCTTTCTCAATGTGACAGATGTACAACTTTATGTTGTCTTGTCAAACAATGAATGAATTATTTCTAATATTTGATATGTTGTTGTTGTTTGCTTGGTTGCAGCTATTGTTTGATTTGCTGTTGTTGTTTGGTTGGTTGCAGCTTGATTTGCTTTGTTTGAATTCTTGAAACCTCTTTCTACCTATAGCAAGAAAGATAACTCGATTTCTTGAAACATAAGTGTTAGTGAATAATGTTAAATTTTCCATATTGTTTAAAAACAATAATGGTTTAACTGTTGTGTTTGTGTTTTAATCAAAATCAAATTTTAAAATTTTAATTGAATCCAAAGAACGTTGAAACTCAATTTAAGTAGATCAGCCTAATTAAAGAGTTAACTCGGTTCAATTACAATTTAGTTAAGCTAGACTAAGATTAATCTAGCTTCATTTTAAAAAGTAACAATATTTGGATCTGATCAATTAAAATTTTTAAAGGATTTTTGTGATTTGATTCAACTCTTTCGAAGTATATATATATATATATTGATCAACATAAAATCAAAATGAAGTTCTTAAATCTTTCAAAAAAACTTATAGGTTGGTCATGATTGAAATCTACCGAATCCAAAAATTTTTCCGAGACCAATTTTTTAAGAAAAATCTTCCGAGAGCAAAAGAAACTTTCGAGAACAAAAGAATTCTTTCAAAGTAAAAGAAATCTTCCTAAGCACAAGAAATCTTCCTAAGTTCCTAAGCAAAAGAAATCTTCCTAAGTTCCTAAGCAAAAGAAATCTTCCTAAGCACAAGAAATATTCCTAAGCACAAGAAATCTTCCTAAGCAAAGGAAATCTTTCAAAGCAAAAGAAATCTTCCTAAGCAAAAGAAAACTTCCAAAGCAAAAGAAATCTTCCTAAGCCAAAGAAATCTTCCAAGCAAAAGAAATCTTCCTAAGCCAAAGAAATCTTCCTAAGCAAAAGAAGTCTTCCTAAGCTAAGAAATCTTCAGAAGCAAAAGAAGTCTTCCTAAGCCAAAAAAATCTTTCGAAGCAAAAGAAGTCTTCCTAAGCCAAAGAAATCTTCCGAAGCAAAATATATCTTCCTAAGCCAAAGAAATCTTTCAAAGCAAAATAAATCTTCCTAAGCCAAAGAAATCTTCCGAAGCAAAAGAAGTCTTCCTAAGCCAAAGAAATCTTTCGAAACAAAAGATATCTTCCAAATCCAAGGAAATCTTCCGAAGCAAAAGATATCTTTCGAAGCCAAGGAAATATTCCGAACCAAAAGATATCTTCCGAAGCCAAGAAAATCTTCCGAAGCAAAAGAGATCTTCAGAGACCAAACTTTCGATGCTTTGATGTTTACTTGTCCATTATGGATAGATGTTTGTTTCTATGTCTGCTTCAAAGTTACACGTCCGCTGTGGACATATGAATGTTTGTTGTTTTGCGTTCACACGTCCGTTTTGAACCTAAGCGTATGTTCATTTTGGATTGATTTATATGTCCGTTATGGACAATGTGATGAATATCCACTGTGGGTGTTGTTAATCAGCTGTGGATCGAGTGATTTGTGTGTCTGCTGTGGACCTGTTTTGTGTCTGATTATTTACTCGTCCGTTGTGGACCGAGTTGTGTTTGTTCTTGTTCTTTACTCATCCACTGTGGACCGAGTTATGTTTGAGTCAACGTCTGCTGTTGACGTGGGTGTATGATTTAAATTTCACTATGGATGGATTTTGTGATGTGTGTGTCCGCTGTGAAATTTAACACATCAGCTGTGGATGTTTTTCTTCATCAGTCGTGAGTACTAAAAAATTGTATGTTAGTCAGCTGTGAAATTAGTACATCAGCTGTGTGAATAGTGCATCAGCTATATGAATAGTGCATCAACTGTGTGAATAGTGCATCAGTTGGGTTAATAGTACATCAGCTGTGTTAATAGTGCATCAGCTGTGGACACTTAACCAAAATGATGAATTTTTCAGTATGTGTGGATTTTTAACGCATCAGTTGTGGATGAAGTTGTTCATTAGCTGTGAACACTTAGAAAAATTGAATGTTTGTATCATAAGGTTATATAAGAAGGCTAATGCAAGCAAAGCAACCAAAGAAATCAAAGGCTTTCTGCATGCATGCACTATGTACAAGGTAGAAGTTGCTTCGGAAGTTTTACACTTTGCACAGAAAATATTGTAAGTTTAAAATCTTTCGAATCTAAAGACCAAATCTTCCAAAGCCAAAAGATAAAGTCTTCCGAAGCTTCAAAGACAAAGTCTTCCAAAGCCAAATGAAGTGAAGACTGATTTCTTCCGAAGATAGAGGAGAATATGCTTTCCTTGGATGTACTTTTGTATAAAACTAACTCACTTTCCGCTGTAACTCTGAAGTCTCACCAACTTGCATGAGTTGGTGAAAAGGTTCATGCTTTTGCAACTGTATATTGAGGTTTAGAGTCTATAACATTCTACTTTAAGTACTTTTATCCTTATTGTATTATATTAGGATGTGAGCTATGGCATGTCATGGTCACTAGTCAAAAGGCAATCTGCCTTTTGACTCTACATTGATTTTGTTGTCTATCTATGTTTCCAACTGGCTTCAAAGTATAGCCAGTTGTAAGATGTAGTATAAAGTATCTCAGGGTCTTGTATATTATTTTATGCATTGTAACACTTGTAAACGAAATTGATATTAATATACATCATTCTTGAAAACCATATATATTGTTCTTGAGTTCTGTCTCCTTGTTTGCTTGTGTTCTTTGCATCTCATACTCAAACCGGGCTCCTTATTTAATCTGTTAAGTATTCTAACACTCTCCTCCTTGTGTGACGGATTGTATTGACCTCTCTTAACCAATCCTGCAATTGGTATCAAAGAATTCAAGGCTCTTGATTGTAAGATCACACCATCTTAGATCTCCTTAGCTCTCACAAAACACTTAACAACTCAAATGGTAGCTTTTAAGTTTGATATAGAAACCGGTACCATGGTAAAGTATCCACTTATCACTCTTGATGATTTTGAAACTTGGTGCTTAAGAATGGAAGGCTTCTTCAAGTCACAAGATAGCATGATATAGGAGTATCTTACCTCAGGACCTTACATTCCATGCACCTCTTCAGCTGCTGCTAGAGGTGGCATGATACCAAAAATAAGTGGCTGACTACTCTGAAGAAGATATAAAAAGATTAGATATAGATCAAAAGGCCATGATTGCTCTCTAAAATGCTCTTCCAAATGCCATTTATGGAGGCTTCAAGAAGTGCAAGACTACCAAATAACTATAGGATGCACTGAAACTGATGTATGAGGGGTCTAATGAAGCCAAAGAAAACAAGAAAGACATCCTGAAGCAGCAGTTAGAGAAATTCACCTTCAAAATAGGTGAAACCATGACTTAACAATACTTCAGGTATGTTAAGATTGTGGACACTCTAGTGGATGTTGGAGTAAAGCTGGAGAACAGGGATATTGTGAGGAAATTCATATCTTCCCTTCGTAGATTAAAAGGACTAAAAATCTTAAGACCCTTACTCTCACCGAGTTATATGGCATACTCAACGGCTACCAGATGGAGATGAACATGCAAAATCCACATGTTAACTCTAGCAATGAACAGAGTTCTGCTCTGCATGTGGTTGAATAGGATTATAGAGAACCACAACACCATCTTATCTCTTATATTGACAACTCATAAAAGTGCCCTTTCATCACCTTCCTAGAGACACCAAGGGGAGCTACATCCAAGGAAGCCCATTCCAAGAGACAAGCTCATCACAAGCCTTGTGTCTCATGATGAAATCATAAGGAACTTTCTCTTCACCCTTGAAGATTTAGACTGTATCCATCCAGATGTTCTAGAGTATATGGAGATAGTACAACAGATGGCTCTTCTCACTCATAGAGCCAAGAAATTCTATAAGAGGATAGGGAGGAAGTTTCCCAGTAATCTGTCCAGTGGAATGTATGGGCTAGACAAAAGTGAAGTGAAGTGTTACAACTATAACCAGGTGGGACACTTTGTTAGAGAGTGCGAGGCACCCAGGACTAATAGTGGCCAAGCACAACCCAAGCCAAAATGCACTGAGGGAACTCCACACACTGAGAAGCCCAAGCAGTAAGCTGCAGTTGCTATTGAAGAAGGAGGCTTTGATGGCAGATCTTGATAAAACCAAGGTATTAGAACATCTTTGTACCCCAGAATGCATTTCTAAAGTAAATAGATATAGGTCCTATAACTTAGAGATGAGATCTGATCTTGAGTCCTTGAACATCTTAAAATCTGATTTCAAAAGAGCTGAAAATGTGTATGAATTAAAAATAAAAGACCTAAAAAACCATTTCAACTCTCAAACATGAGCATATCAACTACATGACTCAAATTAAGGATCTTATCACTAAGTTAACTGAATGCCAGGCTGAGCTTATGATTAGTAAAGCCAAGTCAGAGAAACATTTTCTTGAGGAAGAGACATTCAAGAACATAATTTCCTCATCCTTGCATGCCAAAGTGTACTATCAGAATAAACAGGGACTGGGATCTAGTAAGATAGCTCCTCCACACAGTCTATTATCTGTAAGATCTCCTAGGTATGGAACTGGCCAAGATGAGCTTCTTTTACTTTCGTCTTCATCTGTAAAATTTCATAACCTAAATTCACACACAAACCGCCTTTGTTCTTACCTTTCTTCATCTCAAAGCTACTCTAAAATGGCCAAACCTGATCCATGAAACCAACCTGATTTTTTCATGCAGTTACTCAGGCAACATAATCAAGTTTCTCCATTAACATCTGAGAAAGCTCCAAGTTTCTCAGTTGTTTGTCGTTTCTTGGCTCTATCCAACTACCTCACCACACTGATAATCGACCCTCCATTGTATGAAGATCAACTGTTAGAATTCTGAAGGACCTGCCACGAGGTCATCTTGGATGGTGAGAAACCATTATTAGCCATATTAAAAGGGAGGATAAATTTCATCACTCCAGCTACCATCAACTCTCATCTGAGGCTGGATGATGAAGAATGAGAGTTGTCCTTCCCCAAATCTGTTATGAACAAATCATTCCGGTAGATGGGCTAAGAGGGGGATTACTCTGTAAGAACCTTCAAGAAAGGAAAGGTCACCTTCCAATGGAAGTACCTCCTCCATGTGGTCATCCATTCTCTATCCAACAAGCATGAAGGTTGGGATCAGATTCTGAAGACCTTTCCTACATAGTCCATGGAATGGTTCAAGGGGTCAAGTTTAGGTACTCTCAGTTTGTTTATACAAATTTGCTTGTAAACTTGAACAGAGTATTACATGTTTCCTAGATATGTTCAACACATTCTTAACTATGAACTAGGCTCATAGTTAAGGGGAACATGTAACGCTCTTAAACTGGGATAGATGAAGCCCGAAATCTTTAAAAGAGTAAGAAAGTCCATTGTGGGCTTCTCAAGGATAGAAACAACACTGGTCCTGAAAATGTTAGAGCTCATTGCTCAAGGTGATAACTTAGAAACAAAAGCCAATGTTGAACTCACACCTTCTACATTTGCACCACCCACACAGACACAAATCACACTTACCTACTCAAGAAGTTCCAAACAAACCCCTGCACAAACTTCTCAGGATGTGCAGGCCCCTATACACTCACCCATGCAGGAAGAAGTGGACACCAGAGCTCCCACTTCTCCTGAGGAGCAAAACACTCCCATCACTTCTTTGATCAGTGCTGAGGTCACTCATGCTCAGCCTGATGAGCCCATAACACCAGTATTAAGCCTTCACTCAGAGTCTCAAAACTCTAATGATCAACCTTCAAAAGAAAGCTACCATACCTAGCCTTTAGACCCCAACAAACTAATCCCAAACCTTGAATTCTATGATGATGAAGATATAGGATTTAGTGAGTACCATGAGTCTCTCTTGTCCACCCTTGCTCAAGGAGAGATGAGTGCTCCTAAATCACCCATATCTAGCCCATATCATCCAACCCAAACTGAGGTGGACCTCCCTTAACCTGTTTAGGAAATCCATAAGGAAGAGGCTCTCACTTCTACAAGTGATTACATTATTAAGATCTCAACCATGGCAACCCAACCCATTGACACTTCTCTTGAAGCTGTAATGGTGTAAGGGAAATCCAGCAACCAAGAAATCCATGTTGGTAATGATGAAGAAGACTTTGGTCCTATTCTTCTAATGAAGATGAGGGATGTCTGAAACTAAAGGTGCAAAAACTATGAAAGACCTACACCTATTTAGTTTTAAAGGTCAGTCATTTAGAATCTTAGGTGGCTACCTTACAAAGAAGGGTCAATAATCAACAACTTAAGATTACCAATCTTAATTGCAAGTTAGTTGAGAGACCCCTCAGGAGAACTCAACCAGGCCTACATGAACCTGTGGAAGTGGTTAACCTAACCCTTAACTCCCCTGTGTAAAGGGGTGATGCTACCAAAAAGGGGAGAAACTCCTCCCTACAATCATAGAACCCGAGAGTTCCTCCCAGAGTATGGACATAGAGGACTCATCGCCCTCACTTGCAATTTTCATTACTGAACAAACTCCTAGGTCCATATTAATATGGACTCACTCATTCAAAGCTTCTTTGAGGAAGGTATACCAAGGGAAATGCCTAATCCATCTCACCCTGCTGAGAATCCAATAGTGGTATGGAGGTATGATGCTGAAAAGAGAGCCCTGATAATCTCTAGGTCTTAGGTACAACAAGTAATCTTAAACTTCTACAACCTGAGATTTTATGAGAGCACCTATTCAGTTGACCTCCCATTTACCAACCCAAGTCATAGCAGGCAAGCTGCAAGGTTAACTGATAAGATACAAGACAGGGTGCTTGAAGAGTTCAAGAGGAGAACCAAAACATATAGACAAAGGCTAGCAGGCAAGACTGTTGGTCAACTGAATGTTGAGGTGGATCCTAAGATTAGCTTTGAAGGGGAAACAATAGTTGAAGGCCCAGTAGTTGAGCCTGTGAACCTTGAAACAGGAATTGCTTCAGCACCCACTACCCTAAGTGAGGCACCAGCTAGTGAAGGTGTCTCACAACGTCTCTCTTGCCAGAGCTTAAGTGTAACACTAAGTAATGAAGGCCAAAGCTCTCTCCATAATGAGTCACACAGGTCTGTGAGTGATAAAGGGAAGAGGAAGTTGACCTCTAAGGAGATTGAGGAGGAGGAGAGAGAGAGGAAGAGGAAGCTAAGGGGAGAGAGTTCAGGAGAGACCCCTGGCTTCATGGAAGCCGTAATAAGGGTTGCCCCCAGGCCCAAGTACTCAAGATGATAAGTTAAGGACAGCTAGATTGAACTATCTAGGGACAGGGAACTACAACATTGATGAATCATCTCTCTTCCCTTAGAACAACTGAATGAACTGGCTGATAATAAGTTGTCAAAGGAGAGAAAGGAGGTTGATGATGCAAAACTTCTCCTTAAAAATAAAAAAAAGAAAGGAGAAGAAAAAGGCTCTTCAAAGCCCCTACTCTCTCCCCAGTTCATGAAAGCCCTAAGAAAGAGGTTGTGGCTGCTGAAAAACAAACTCAGGTAGGTAGGGAACAAGACAGGCAAATCATGATAACCTGGTAAGGGCCACAGGCCTCTATCAATCAGTAGCACTTCTTCCCTTATACTATGAGTATATTGAATTTAAATACCTCAAGAAGCTTAAGCAACAAGTGCAAAAAGAACAAAAAACTACTAAAAGGAAGATGAGGGAAGAGGCTGCAAACTCAAGAGCCACCATCAGAGCAAACATGAAGAAGTCTATTGATAGGTAAAAGATGGCGACCATCTTAAAGTTGTATGGATTCTCCGAAAGGAGACTTGGTCCAGTGTATCTTTCCACCATGGATGAGCATATTAGAGTGATCAAGCAGAAGATCAAAAGGGGTGAGCTAGTTGACTGCATTCTTCACCAAGTTAGGCTGCACCTGAAGTTGAGGTCAAGGTTGAACCACAAGAGACAACACAACCTAGACCTAGGGCTACACCACAGCCAACTTCATCTTCTGATCCACAACAGGGTCTTGATCCTTCTCCTTCTGAACTTATGAAGGAAAAGGACCCAACTAAGGAAGACAAACAAGAACAATCTGGTACTGCAGGCCAGTCTCCTTAGTTAAAATATAGAAAGAGGAAAAGGATGCCCATAAGAAGAGACAAGAATAAGAATAAGAAGTCCAAGGTGTCTACCTCTGTATCTCAGGATGGGTCAAAACATCCCAAGGGTGCTTAGAAGAGGCTGCTCAACAAAGACCACTCACTGTAGAGCATCTTGCTGCTGAGAGACCGATCTTGTCCTGCATGTTTCCTACTAATCCAGATAGATGGTATATCACTAGAGATCAAGGAAGTCAAGACATCTACTTCTGGAAAAATATTCTTGACCTTCCTCACACGATCTCTATGACATGAGGAGATGCTTTATGAGTCTGAGGGATCCTGACCAACCGATGATAAAAGGAATAGTCTTGATCCTGATGAGGTCTGTCAACATATGAAGATCAAAACTCAAAGGTCTTATCAGTTTTGGTAGCTTCAGCCTAGGGGAGTTTGTAAGAAATACATTTAGAGGCTGATACAACCAAAGAACAACTAGAGCTCTCATCATGCACATACGAAGTACAAGGAAGTTACTTTGGAAGTTTTGATACAATTCAATGAATTATGCTAATCAAATCTTCCAAAGCCAAATAACCAAATCTTCTGAAGCCAAAGATAAAGTCTTCCGAAGCTTCAAAGACAAAGTCTTTCGAATCCAAAGATTGATTTCTTTAGAAGATAGAGAATACATGCTTTTTCTGAATCACCTTTGATTAAAAGCTGAACAAGTTTCCACTGCCACTTCTGATAGACTCACCAATTTATATAAGTTAATGAAAAAGTCCATACTTTGTCAAACTGTAGATTAAGGTCTTTTGTCTGTAACTTTTTACTTTTGTACTTTTATCCTTTTTAATAGATAAGGATGTGAGCTATGGCATGTCATAGTCCCAAGTCAAAAGGCAATCTACCTTTTGACTATACATTAATCTTATTGTCTAGATTAATGTTTCCAACTGGCTTTCAAAGTATGGCTGGCTGTAGGATATAGTATAAAGTATCTCAAGTATTTATTTTTCTATTATGCTTTGTAATACTTGTAAGAACTTGAGAGCAACATACATCATTCTTGAAAATCATATTATTGTTCTTGTTATGTTCTTTACTTTTGTTCTTATTATCATCATAAGCCGACTCCCTATTTGATTTCTTAAGTGTTCTAAGTCTCTTCTCATTGTAAAACTGTTGCATTGATCCCCTTCTACGGTCCTATAGAAGATTTTGAAAGAGATAGAAAACTTTGAAAATGTTTATAGAATGAAACAATTTAGAGTGAATGTACAAAGGTACAACATTGAGTTGAACAAATTTTTACTTCAAAAATGATTTGATTAACATGATATTTTTACAAACATGGAAGTAGAATCAAAGAATAATAGTCATTGAAACTTAAGAAACATTCATATGGTGTTAAAAAAAGTTGTAAAATGATCTAAATTTCAGTTCTTTTTTTACGGTCTCGCATGCACTATAGCAAGTAAAAAGTTTGCAAGAAGTTAACCAGATACGAGAACTATTCAAATCTTAGTAAGTTTTGCCCGGTCAAGCGATTAGTTTGACTCAGTTGACCATAATGGTCATAAGTGGAAAGTCAATATTTTCACATGCCAAAACATCTTATCATGCAAAAACATAAGTGTCATGTGAAATCTTTAAAACAAATCCAAACATAGAAAAGTTTGATACATTTGATCATTAATATACAGATGGATAGACTATTGATCTTTGCCAAGATTTATACAGTTCACGGTAAACTCCATTTAATCATATTTGGCAAATCTTGAGTTACCAACCCATTCAGTTCTGATTATGAAAAAAGATGTATTCACATACATGTTGGGTGCATGAGGGGATGCATGTTTTAGAAGGAACTTTGCGAAGATCGGAAGGTTTTTTGAAGTTTAACAAAAACTTCCATATAAAGCTCAACAACAACAACAAAAACAAGAATAGCAACAGCAATAAGAGCCACAACAGTAGCGACGGAGATCTGAGCCTGTTGGTACTTCATCGAGAACTCTCGTTGACACTCTGGATAGTTCATCTAGTGACAGAGGGAAGACTATAAATGATGAGATAAAAGAAATTTTTTAAGTTAATTCTAAAAATAATTCAAAAACTACTAGTGGTGAGATGGAAATGTTCCTTACATTCTTCAAGAGAGGCCAAGGGATCCTCCTCCTTTTGGTGCTGCTAAATGTTTTGCCAAGGGATCCTCCTCCTTTTGGTGCTGCTAAATGCACTTTTAAACATGTGAATGTTGATTATCTTTGTAGTGATTCCTCAAACACCACAAGAAGGAAAATTGTTGTAAGGAAAAAATTTTGATCTAGCAAGAGGTGGATGCCAAGGTAGAGGAAGAGGGAGATGCATTTCTTTCAGAAAGCCTAGAACTCCAATGACTATAAAAGCATCAATTCAGGAGGTTCATTCATCCACTGCTAAAAGCTAAAGAAAGACTTGTTTAGATAAAAGAGATTCTAGTTCTTATTACCGAATTAACAACAATATCAGTTACTTAAACTCATCATCTTTTGGCTCCCACATACTCAACACCTCCTCGAAATCAAGATGAGAATTTAGACTTTGATGTTGATGAATAATTTAAACACTCCTCCATATCAGAGAAATATTGTTGGTACTTCATCTGAAACTCCTAAAGTCACTTAAGTAACACTAGAACAATGAGTGATTGTTTTAGAGAACGAAAGTCTTGACAAGACTAAACAAATTAAACTACTTTATCTTGATAGTCAAGTGAAAGAATAATGAATTAAGAGTCTTGAACATCAAACTCAATTGTTAATTGATTATGCTCAAAGTTTGGAGAATCAAATTCAAGCTTTCCTAGTTCAAACTTATACACAGACGACTCAAACAGAGCCGGTGAGAACTATTGAAGTTGGTGAACCAAGTGGATAACAATCAACTGATTTGGAACTAGTAGGAGAGGCTTAAAGAGATTATATCACTGAAGAGCAAACTACTGAGCTATTACAGATGTTGGTACATTTGAAGTGAACTTGGAAGGAACTCAAGATCTGAGGGGAATGTAGACGAAGATGGTGGTGATGGACCAAATAAAGTTGATTATAAAGTGAGTGAAGATAATGATGAGGATAATAATATTGATATTGATATTGATATTGGTGATGGTGATGATGGTGATAACTTTGATGTGAAAAAGGAGGAGGAGGAGGAGGAGGAGGTGGAGGAGGAGGATGATGATGATGATGATGATGATGATGATGATGATGATGATGATGATGATGATGATGATAATGATGATGATGATGATGATGATTAGGGTGGAAATACAACACTATTGCAGGTCCATCTTGTGAGTTTGAAACTGATAATGTCTCTGGACCAAGTCCTAATGATTAAGAGGATTATCAGCCTTTAGATCCTGAAGTTGAGAGTTAGCACGAGAAGGAGTTTTACATGTTTCAACAACAACTTCCTACTAAAGGCTCTAGTGTGAGTTAGGCCTATTTGATGATATAGATGAAGACAACGAGTAAAGAGGTATCTTTAGGAATAGTTTAAAGAGTCTGTTTGAAGATATATAACTAGAAGAAGGTGAGATAACCATCTCTTTAGGAGTAGAGCCTATAGATGCTCTAGCTGAGCCTTCCAATCAAACTTGGAAGCAAGCTATGATTGCATATTAGAGAGCTTACTTTCAAAAATCCTCCTCCACCATAGAAGTATTTTCTATAATATTCAAAGCTGGATACTCATTATAGAAATTCACAACCAGCTTTGGGTTGGGGTTATGAAGGAGAGCAGAAGTTATATATTATGAAAAGATGAGTTGGGGCATAGAATAGTTTAAGGATGAGCATGAGTTTTTAACTTTGAGAGCTATAGATTTATATGTTATGTGTAAAGTTATATTCTTTAACCATAGTAATTATGGCAACGAAAAGTGGATCTGAAACATGATATTGTGTCAAAGCAAGTCAAATTTTTAGAATTTCAAGATGATCAAGTCAAAAGTGATATCAGATAGGTCAAGGATTGACCCAAATATGAACACCTTAATGAATATACAAGTCTACAAGCTCCCAAATATGAAACATGATATCGTGAAAAAGATTCCTATTCGTGCTCTAGTACCGGTTCTCAGTTTGTCGAAGTTAATGAGATGGGTGTGAGAAAAGAAAACAGGGCATGCAATGATTTATTATGTTGATTGAGAATTCAAAATTATTGATCCAATTGATCTACTAAAGTTTAGAAAATATGATTTGATGATGTGTCAGGCTTGTCCTATTAAAGCTGATAATTCAGTACTATAGCACAACTTGGATGGTTGATTAACAAAGCCCTAGAGAAGAAGATGTATGCCTACGGGGGACACTACAAATGTGTGGATGTGGATTTTTGGAGATTTGATTCACCGAGCCTAGGGGGATTGTAGAGATCAAACCAAGATGCTCGAGAAAGCAAAATCAATGTCATATGAGACCTTGTAGTTTTTACGAGAAAATATTTTGATATGAAGGAGTTTTCACGCGAGAATATTTGTTTGTATATATGTTTATCTTTGATAAATGCAACACTTGAACGATTTCGATTTGTAATGCTTATGCAACAGTGGTAATACAAAACGAGAAGTTATTTACATCGTTTCTCATTTTATTTTGTGTCTTGTGTAAGCTTGTTAACCAATCTAATCATCATTCATTCCGCTTTTGATGGATTGAGATCGATTTACATGTGAATTTCCTGGCTCTTACAACGACTTTCATACACTGAGAGCTGATGACTTATATGTTATGGGTAAGGTTCCATTCCTTAACCCTAGTAATTATGGCAGGGCAAATTGGTTTAGAAAGTATATATGACGTCTGAGCAAATCAAACTTTTAGAACATCAAGATGGTCAAATCAAAGTTTATAATAGATGAATCAAGGATTGATCCAATCACTAACGCCCCAATGAAGATACGACGAGTCTATAAGATTTCAAATATGTGAGAAAGAATCCCATTCATGCTCCAGTACCTGTCAAAAATTTGGCAAAGTTAATGAGACGGGGTATGTGAAAAGAATACATGATATGTTGTTATCTACTATGTTGATTGAGAATTTAGAATTATTGATCCTATTGATCTACTTAAGTTTAGTAACGATGATTTGATGATTTTTCAAGCGTGTCCAATTGAAGTTGATGTGTTTACACTGTATAGCAGCAGTGTACAATGAGCCGATGAATCAGTACACTTTATAGTAGCACAATTCGGATGGTTGATCAAAGAAGCCCTGGAGATGAAGATGCATGCATATGGGGGAGAGTACGAGTGTGTAGACGTGGACTTTTAAATATTTGATTCACGGAGCCTATGAGGAGATTGTAGAGGTCAAACCATGAGACTCAGGAAACTAAAATCATCTTGATGCAAGAACTTGAAGTTTCCGTGTAAAACTTTTTGTTGTTTAAAAGTTTTCGCGAGAATATTTAGATAGCATATTGTCACACCCTCAAATTCCGGGTCTGGAATCTATCACGGAGGGGTGTGAACAAACCAGGATCACAGTCATTAGTTACTCGGAACGACTCTATATGCAACGTTTAACAAACCAAACTTCAAACTTTTAAATTATGCGCGGAAACATAAAGAAAACAAAACATTCCAAAATATATGAAAGTAACATATGGCAAGACAAGTGCCAAACAAGTGTTTGAAACCATAAATAAAAGACAAGTAAATATGGTTTAAGTTTAAGTCTCTAACATGCATGCTGACCCGTGTGGTGCTCCTATCAGCAGTTCCAGATTAGTGACCTGAGAATAGCATACTAAAAGTCAACACATGGTTGGTGAGTTCAAGAGTTTATGTTTAACAAAACAGTTTAACAAAAGTATGTATCAACCCAATGGTTGGTAAGTTCAAGAGTTTGAGTTTAATCATAACAGTTTAACAAAAGTGTAATCAACCCAATGGTTGATTAGTTCGAGAGCTTGCGTCTAAACATCCCAGTTTAACAATAGCGTGTATCAACCCAACGGTTGATCAGTTTAAGAGTTTGCAGTTAAACATCCCAGTTTAACAATAGCGTGTATCAACCCAACGGTTGATCAGTTCAAGAGTTCACAGTTAAACATCCCAGTTTAACAACAGCGTATATTTAAGCATGTGCATTGTAATGGCTAGCTAGCCCATTCCCAAACGATATTAAATAGTGATTTCGACATTGAAGCTGACTGTGTTATGTTTGCCTCCAGCCACGATGTCAGATCGTGACTAATGTTCATAGGACAAATTGCACCCGACTGACCTCGAGTCATACAGGTGGGGTCGTCACTCCCAGTAGTACTACCCAACTTTCCCCGCTATCCAATATTAACAATTCGAAAGTGTGAGGACTTTTATAATGATCAACAGCACTATCTTTAATATCATACACATCTTAAATATATAATGAAAAACGTTTGTAACATTACCAGTATGCTATCTCCCCCAAAAGAGTTTTAATAAAATGAACTTACCCAAAAGAGATTTGGTAAAATAGTGGGGCTTGAACTCACCTTGATTTGATGTAATGAAATGAACAAGAACTTCAAAGAATAAGGCAATGCTCGATCAAACACGATCAACACCTATTATTAATTGTAGTTAAGTTTTTAAAACGTGTTCAACGCGAATAATATATTTGGTCGGATTCGGGTCGTTTCGGTTTGACGTACACGATTTGGTATACAACACACCATGTCTTAATAATACTACCAATATTGATATTAATAATAACAATGGCGTGATCATAATTATAATGATAATATTTGTATTTGTAAGTAATTTATGAAATTTATTAAATATAATTCCTTCATTTATCATAATAAATTCATAATTAAAATAATATAATTCTTATTAATAACTTGATGATTTAAATCGTCATTTAAAATCCATTTTTATAAAAGTAACCATTTATATCATTTATACAAATAAATAAATAAATAAGGTTTTTAAAGAATTAAATCTCCACAATTATTATAATTTTAAAAGAATATGGTGTCCAATAATGATTCAATGATCTATTTTTATAAAATTACAATTTATTACATATGTTTTTATTTATTTAAATAAATAAATAAATAAGGTTTTAAAGAAATAAATTTCCAGAAAATAATTATTTATTTTCTAAAATAATTAAAGCTTATAAAAATTATTTTTATAATTTTTAGAAATTTTTCAGTATTTTAAAAAGGCTTAAAAAGCTATGTTTAAAAAAAATGTTGGGGGCCGGGTTCGAACCCGCGACCCCCGGTTCACACACCCACGTACCAAACCAGTAAACCAAGGCTCGAAGCCGCGGTATAATTCCTCTGGTAATTCTTTTAAGATTTAACCCCTGTAATCCCTTTTCCCCAAGAACCCCAGGTTCGATCCGAACCCAATTGATCCCCATACCGATTTTGATTGCGTCTGATTTCATGGGGTTATTATTCCCCTTGTAAATACGAACCCAATGGTGTGTTGAAGTACCTGGTTCGAAGTCTACAGTGGTTGTTCGACCAATTGCAGGTCCGCGGCAATGAGGGAATCGAATTGCTAGATTTCGAGTGTTTAAGAGATGTGTGAAGGTTTCATTAGCTTAGGAATGCTTATATAGCCATTCCCGTTCGTTTAATTTGATTAAAATAACCTGTTGGTGCGTTTATGGTGAGTGGGTCGGCCGAACTTTCGGTCGAAGTGGTAAACACACTACACCGACTTGATTTATCAAATTGAAATGGTCCCCGAGTTCGGTCCATCCTCTAGAAGGTGTCGGTATAGTTAGATTGCATAAAAATCGTGATATGGTTGGCTTTTGAGGCCGCCGGAGGGTCGCCGGAGAACCGGCCGGAAATTCGAAGGGGACGGGCGGCGGGTTGGGTATTTAAAACAATTTACACAATGGCCCCCTGTAGTTTTGAGTTTTATTATTTCATGACTTAAGTTTTTAAAACAAGTTTTAATATTTGCAAAACTACCCCCTGGACTTTTTTTAATCAATTTTATTAATTTTGTAAATAATAATATTTTCATTATTATTATTATTTTCATTATTAACATTATTAATTTTAATAATATATTATTATTATTACCATTGTCATTATTTTTATTATTATTAACACTATTATTAAATAATAATAAAATATAAGAATAAATTGTAAATTCACATAAAATTTATATTAAATCTCGAAAAATTTTCGGGTTGTCACATCATCCCCCTGTTAGAGGAATTTTCGTCCCGAAAATTAAGATGTATTTGTAGCATCCTTGAACAAGTTAGGATACTTGCGCATCATCTCATCCTCTCTTTCCCGAGTGAACTCAGGACCACGCCGGGAGTTCCACCGGACTTTGACAATAGGGATACGACTGTGTTTGAGTGTCTTGACCTCTCGGTCCGTAATTTCCACTGGTTCCTCGACGAAGCGTAGTTGTTCGTCAACATGTACCTCGTCTAACGGAACGATGAGAGTCTCGTCAGCGAGACATTTCCTCAGGTTTGAAACATGGAACACATTATGAACTCCACTCAGTGATTCAGGTAAAGCTAGTCGATAGGCCACTGGACCTATTCTTTCCAATATCTCAAATGGTCCAACATACCTCGGATTCAGCTTTCCTCGTTTGCCAAACCGAACTACGCCTTTCCACGGTGAGACTTTTAATAACACTTTGTCACCAATTTGGAACTCTAGAGGTTTCCGTCTCTTGTCAGCATAACTTTTCTGTCTATCTCGCGCTGCTGCCATACGATTACGGATCTGTACGATCTTCTCAGTCGTCTCGTGCACGAGTTCAGGACCGGTAAGTTGACTTTCCCCAACTTCTGCCCAACAAATAGGTGACCGGCACTTTCTCCCATACAAAGCCTCGAAAGGTGCTGCCTTTATGCTAGTGTGATAGCTGTTATTATAGGAAAATTCCACCAAAGGCAGGTGAACTTCCCAGTTGTTCCCAAAGTCAATCACACAAGCACGTAGCATATCCTCCAAAGTCTGTATGGTACGCTCACTCTGACCGTCTGTTTGTGGATGATACGCGGTGCTCATATCCAACCGCGTCCCCAATGCTCGTTGTAAAGATTGCCAGAAGTGTGAGGTAAATCGAGCATCACGATCAGAGATAATGGAAATTGGCACCCCGTGCCGGGAGACTATTTCCCTTAGGTAGATACGAGTTAACTTTTCCATGCGGTCAGTCTCCCGAATCGGTAAGAAATGTGCGGATTTTGTCAGACGATCTACAATTACCCAAATGGTATCGCACCCGCTGGGAGTTCGAGGTAGTTTTGTGATAAAGTCCATGGATATCTGTTCCCACTTCCACACTGGTATTTCTGGCTGTTGGAGTAAACCAGATGGTCGCTGATACTCCACCTTAACTTTAGAACAGGTTAAGCATCTGCTTACGTATGAGGCAATGTCAGCTTTCATGTTCGGCCACCAGTAAAGGACTTTTAGATCGTGATACATCTTGTCTGAGCCCGGATGAATGGAGTACCGTGACTTGTGAGCTTCGTCCATTACTAGTTCGCGTAGGTCTCCACACAAAGGAACCCATATTCGATCCATGAAGTAGCGGATTCCGTCAGATTTGGTTTCCAGTTGCTTTTCCATGCCTCGTAGCGATTCAGCCTTCAAGTTTTCGTCTTTTAATGCCTTAAGTTGAGCATTACGTATTTGATCGGGTAATCCGGTGCGAATGGTGAGTTGTAATGCTCGAACTCGTCTTGGCTTGGGTGTCTCCTTCCGACTCAGGGCATCTGCTACTACATTAGCCTTGCCAGGATGATATTTGATCGCACAGTCGTAGTCGTTCAACAATTCTACCCAACGACGTTGTCTCATGTTCAGCTCTTTCTGTTCAAAGATGTGCTGGAGACTCTTGTGATCGGTGTAAATGGTGCATCTGGTACCGTACAAGTAATGTCTCCAAATCTTCAAGGCAAAAACCACTGCACCTAATTCCAGATCATGGGTGGTATAGTTCTTCTCGTGAGTCTTCAGTTGTCTCGAGGCGTAAGCTATCACCTTATCTCGTTGCATCAGAACACAACCCAATCCTTGAATGGATGCGTCACAATACACCACGAAATCATCTGTCCCCTCCGGTAGTGCCAATATCGGTGCACTACAGAGTTTCTGTTTCAATAGCTGAAAAGCCGCCTCTTGACTTTCACCCCATTTGTATGTCGTTCCTTTGTGGGTCAAAGCGGTGAGAGGTTGTGCAATCTTAGAGAATCCCTCTATGAATCGTCGGTAATATCCTGCTAACCCCAGGAATTGCCTTATCTCAGTCGGTGTCTTCGGTGTAGCCCAATTCTTTATCGCCACAATCTTTGCAGGATCAACATGTATTCCCTTCTCATTAACGATATGACCTAGGAATTGCACTTCACGTTTCCAGAAGTCACACTTAGAGAATTTGGCGTACAGTTGCTCCTTCTTCAATAATTCCAAGATCAATCGTAGGTGTTCTTCGTGGTCCTCCTTGGTCCTAGAGTATATCAGTATGTCATCGATAAACACGATAACAAACTGATCGAGATAGGGTTTGCACACGCGATTCATGAGGTCCATGAATACCGCAGGTGCATTAGTCAACCCAAAAGGCATGACCAAGAACTCGTAATGACCATAACGAGTACGGAATGCGGTTTTGGAGATGTCCTCCTCACGGACTCGGAGTTGATGATAACCAGACCTCAAATCGATCTTCGAATAATAGCTCGATCCCTGAAGCTGATCAAACAAGTCGTCGATACGAGGTAAAGGATATCGGTTCTTGACTGTGACTTTGTTTAATTCTCTATAATCGATGCACATTCGGAAAGTGCCGTCCTTCTTCTTAACAAAGAGAACAGGGGCTCCCCAAGGTGATGAGCTAGGTCGGATAAAGCCCTTATCTAAAAGCTCCTGAAGTTGTGATGACAACTCCTGTAGTTCGTTTGGTGCTAATCGATAAGGTGCTCTAGCAATCGGGGCTGCACCGGGAGTCAGTTCGATTTGAAATTCCACCTGGCGATGAGGTGGTAGTCCAGGAAGATCCTCTGGAAACACCTCTGGAAAATCTCTTACCACGGGAATGTCTTCTATTTTCTTTTCCTCGGACTGCTTGTCGGTGACGAGTGCCAGAATAGCCACACGCCCTTTTCGTAACAACTTTTGCGCCTTCATGTACGAGATAATACCCATTACTGCACCACTCCTATCGCCTCGGACTGTAAGAATTTCATCACCAACAGGGATTCGTATGATCTTCTCGTGGCATATGACTTCCGCTTGCTTATTAGAGAGCCAATCCATGCCTACCACAACGTCGAAACTTCCTAGTGTAACAGGCATAAGATCTATAGCGAAAGTATGACCAGCGAGTTCTATCTTACAATCTCTAAGAATGTGTGTTACATGGAGTTGTTTACCGTCGGCCAATTCTACGGTATATTTGGATTCTAAGGCAGAAGGAATATCACTTAGAAAATTACAGAACTTTAAGGATATAAAACTCCTATCGGCCCCAGTATCAAACAGTATCGTAGCAAAACATCCATTGACAGAAAATCTACCAGTAATAGTTGTAGGATCATTTAGAGCCTCACCTGAGCCAATGACGAAGGCTCTCCCTTTGGCTCCATTATTATTGCCACCATTTCCATTGCCTCTTCCATCATTGTTGTTGTTGTTGTTGCCTTGATTGTTGTTGTTTTGGCCAGTGCCATTACCGTTCTTCCTCAGCTGCGGGCAGTTGTTCCTGTAGTGCCCTTCTTTCCCACACTCAAAGCAACCCTTTCGTGTCTCCTGAGTTTGCTGTGGCTTTCTAACCAACTCACCACGGCAATCCTTAGCCAAGTGTCCCATTTTACCACACCGCTGACACTTGTAATTGTCACATCTTCCAACATGATGGTAGTTGCACCGTGGGCACCTCGGCTGTTTACCACCATAACTGCTCGATCCTTGATTGTTCGAGGCTGACTGGTTGAAGTTACGATTGTTGTCGAACCTCATGTGTTGTTGTTGTGGTGTTTGTTGCTGATGTTGACCACCGGACGATGATGTTCTATTGTTGCTGTTGGTGTTGTTAGAGGTATCCCACTTCCTCTTGTTGTCGGACACACTCGCCGCAGCACCCCGTCTTGGTAACCGTCCTTCCTCCACAGCTTCATCAGTCAGTTTGTGGGCTAGGCGGATAGCTTGCTGGATAGTAGCCGGGTTTGAGGAAGTAACCATACTCCTAATCTCTGGCACCAATCCTCGGATGTAGTGTTCCACTCTCTTGTGCATTTCGTTTACCATTCCTGGACATAGAGTGGCCAGCTCATGAGTTCTCGTGGTATAAGCCTCAATTTCTGATCCTTGCATCTTCAGTTGCCAGAATTCCACTTCAAGTTTTTGTACTTCACTTCGTGGACAGTATTCCTCAATCATCATATCTTTGAACTCGTTCCACGGGAGTTGATCTGCCATGGCTTGCCCTAGCATTTGCACTTGCGCATTCCACCAAGACAATGCAGCACCATCCAACGTCCCCGTAGTGTATTTCACCTGGTCAGCCGGCAGACAGTTACATTTTGAGAATACGGACTCCGTCTTCTCAAACCATCTCACTAACCCTACAGCTCCCTCGGTTCCACTGTAGGTGTGAGGCTTACAGTCCATGAAAGACTTGTAAGTACACGTTGGTGGTCCTGCTGGCTGTCTTGTTTGAGTAGCAGCTACTGCTGCCTGAACTTGTACGTTGATTAAAGCAGCTAATTCCGCAGGGGTCATATTAATAGGACCAGCGCCTTGGTTACCGGCACCTTGGTTACCGGCACCTTGGTTACCGGCACCACGTCCACGCACGCGTCCTCGTCCACGACCACGTCCACGTCTTTGGGCGTCCATTATTTCACTTTAAATTCACAAATACAATAATGAGTAATGAATCAATCCTAAACAATAAGGAGATAATGAATTCATCACCACCACAATGTTTATAACAAATTGAGTTTGTTGTTTGGGTGGGGAAACAACTCTTTCCACATAGGTTCCAAAATAAAGAAACGCTACGTAGTCCGAATCGTTTAAAGGAAATAGAATAGAATCATTCAGCTATGTCATGCTGTAGTGTATAGACATTGCTTGTGAGTCGCCGGACTCGGTATTGTTCCATGTTCAGTAAAAAGGTATCCCATTTACCTTATGGACTTGTGTATTGACCATAGTTTATCACTCATCCCAGAAATCCCCAGGTAAGCATACCAGGTCTCGTAATGAGATATATGCGATATGCTAGCCTTAGCCCGAAGGCTTTTTGCCAGGAAATCCAGAATACAGGTGTCTATGTGTCACACAAGTTCATTTGGTTCATGAAATTTTAAAACCTCAATATGATTTTCATAGTTTAGACATAAAGTCTAAGGATTTGAACATAAGATAATCAGTTAAGTTTAGGAAGTCTAGAAACAAGTAACTAACTAACTGTGTGCGGTTATAGTCTAGTGTGTATGCAACCTAGTTCTCTATAACCAATGGCTCTGATACCAATCTGTCACACCCTCAAATTCCGGGTCTGGAATCTATCACGGAGGGGTGTGAACAAACCAGGATCACAGTCATTAGTTACTCGGAACGACTCTATATGCAACGTTTAACAAACCAAACTTCAAACTTTTAAATTATGCGCGGAAACATAAAGAAAACAAAACATTCCAAAATATATGAAAGTAACATATGGCAAGACAAGTGCCAAACAAGTGTTTGAAACCATAAATAAAAGACAAGTAAATATGGTTTAAGTTTAAGTCTCTAACATGCATGCTGACCCGTGTGGTGCTCCTATCAGCAGTTCCAGATTAGTGACCTGAGAATAGCATACTAAAAGTCAACACATGGTTGGTGAGTTCAAGAGTTTATGTTTAAACAAAACAGTTTAACAAAAGTATGTATCAACCCAATGGTTGGTAAGTTCAAGAGTTTGAGTTTAATCATAACAGTTTAACAAAAGTGTAATCAACCCAATGGTTGATTAGTTCGAGAGCTTGCGTCTAAACATCCCAGTTTAACAATAGCGTGTATCAACCCAACGGTTGATCAGTTTAAGAGTTTGCAGTTAAACATCCCAGTTTAACAATAGCGTGTATCAACCCAACGGTTGATCAGTTCAAGAGTTCACAGTTAAACATCCCAGTTTAACAACAGCGTATATTTAAGCATGTGCATTGTAATGGCTAGCTAGCCCATTCCCAAACGATATTAAATAGTGATTTCGACATTGAAGCTGACTGTGTTATGTTTGCCTCCAGCCACGATGTCAGATCGTGACTAATGTTCATAGGACAAATTGCACCCGACTGACCTCGAGTCATACAGGTGGGGTCGTCACTCCCAGTAGTACTACCCAACTTTCCCCGCTATCCAATATTAACAATTCGAAAGTGTGAGGACTTTTATAATGATCAACAGCACTATCTTTAATATCATACACATCTTAAATATATAATGAAAAACGTTTGTAACATTACCAGTATGCTATCTCCCCCAAAAGAGTTTTAATAAAATGAACTTACCCAAAAGAGATTTGGTAAAATAGTGGGGCTTGAACTCACCTTGATTTGATGTAATGAAATGAACAAGAACTTCAAAGAATAAGGCAATGCTCGATCAAACACGATCAACACCTATTATTAATTGTAGTTAAGTTTTTAAAATGTGTTCAACGCGAATAATATATTTGGTCGGATTCGGGTCGTTTCGGTTTGACGTACACGATTTGGTATACAACACACCATGTCTTAATAATACTACCAATATTGATATTAATAATAACAATGGCGTGATCATAATTATAATGATAATATTTGTATTTGTAAGTAATTTATGAAATTTATTAAATATAATTCCTTCATTTATCATAATAAATTCATAATTAAAATAATATAATTCTTATTAATAACTTGATGATTTAAATCGTTATTTAAAATCCATTTTTATAAAAGTAACCATTTATATCATTTATACAAATAAATAAATAAATAAGGTTTTTAAAGAATTAAATCTCCACAATTATTATAATTTTAAAAGAATATGGTGTCCAATAATGATTCAATGATCTATTTTTATAAAATTACAATTTATTACATATGTTTTTATTTATTTAAATAAATAAATAAATAAGGTTTTAAAGAAATAAATTTCCAGAAAATAATTATTTATTTTCTAAAATAATTAAAGCTTATAAAAATTATTTTTATAATTTTTAGAAATTTTTCAGTATTTTAAAAAGGCTTAAAAAGCTATGTTTAAAAAAAATGTTGGGGGCCGGGTTCGAACCCGCGACCCCCGGTTCACACACCCACGTACCAAACCAGTAAACCAAGGCTCGAAGCCGCGGTATAATTCCTCTGGTAATTCTTTTAAGATTTAACCCCTGTAATCCCTTTTCCCCAAGAACCCCAGGTTCGATCCGAACCCAATTGATCCCCATACCGATTTTGATTGCGTCTGATTTCATGGGGTTATTATTCCCCTTGTAAATACGAACCCAATGGTGTGTTGAAGTACCTGGTTCGAAGCTCTACAGTGGTTGTTCGACCAATTGCAGGTCCGCGGCAATGAGGGAATCGAATTGCTAGATTTCGAGTGTTTAAGAGATGTGTGAAGGTTTCATTAGCTTAGGAATGCTTATATAGCCATTCCCGTTCGTTTAATTTGATTAAAATAACCTGTTGGTGCGTTTATGGTGAGTGGGTCGGCCGAACTTTCGGTCGAAGTGGTAAACACACTACACCGACTTGATTTATCAAATTGAAATGGTCCCCGAGTTCGGTCCATCCTCTAGAAGGTGTCGGTATAGTTGGATTGCATAAAAATCGTGATATGGTTGGCTTTTGAGGCCGCCGGAGGGTCGCCGGAGAACCGGCCGGAAATTCGAAGGGGACGGGCGGCGGGTTGGGTATTTAAAACAATTTACACAATGGCCCCCTGTAGTTTTGAGTTTTATTATTTCATGACTTAAGTTTTTAAAACAAGTTTTAATATTTGCAAAACTACCCCCTGGACTTTTTTTAATCAATTTTATTAATTTTGTAAATAATAATATTTTCATTATTATTATTATTTTCATTATTAACATTATTAATTTTAATAATAATATTATTATTATTACCATTGTCATTATTTTTATTATTATTAACACTATTATTAAATAATAATAAAAATATAAGAATAAATTGTAAATTCACATAAAATTTATATTAAATCTCGAAAAATTTTCGGGTTGTCACACATATATAGATGTTTGTCTATGATAATGTAATATTTGAACAAATTCTAGTTTTATAACCTTTATGCAACAGTGGTAATAAAAAGAAAACTTTATTTACCTTGTTGTTTATTTGAGTTTGTCTTGTGTGTGCTTGTTAACCAATCTAACCATTATTCATTTCGCGTTTGATGCATTGAGATTGATCAATTCGTGAATTTCATGGATCTTACATTTATTATTATCATTATCATTATTATTATTATTATTTTATTATTATTATTATTATTATTATTATATTTTATTTTATTATTATTATTATTATTATTATTATTATTATTATTATTATTCATCTTTTTTAGTAAAAAATAAAAAGATTATTTAACATTCATTTGACGGAAAAGTTAAGCTTTATTTATTTAACCTGAAGATAATTTTATTACAAACATAGCATAGTTAATGTAATTAGTGTGAAAATAAACCTTACACAAAACCATTTACGTAAGTAATTAAAAGAATAATTAACATCCCGTCAATAGAACCGCCACAGGCTCACACATGATTAGCGTGCGTCTCTCTCTTTATGTTCGGTTGGTTATCTATTAAATTTGGTTTTGATAACATCAGATCAAACCCATCACGCCAAGTCACCTGTACGTGTCTCTCCCACTTTCTCTCGTTATCTTTTCATTTCATTTCATTTCATTCAGTCCTTCTTTCGATCGATCAACATTAAACCCATTAACGCCAACTTGCATTCTTCGATTCAACATGGACGATGCAAACGGTCAGTCCTTCAATACTCTGCTTCTTTTCTTTTTTATTATTATTATCTTTAATTTCCTTGATGCTGATCATCGTCTGGATCTTCGATCTTCGTTTTTACCTTCCAAACTGGCTTCTTTTAAGCTCTGAATTTTGTTTAATTGATCCCCAATTTGTGTGCGGGTATAATTTTGCCTTCAAATAATTGATTGATCATAGAGTCATACTTTAGATTTCCTGAAATTGGGTAAAACGTCAATGATGGAATTAAGCCAATTATATGCACAAACTTGAGTTTCAATCATGTATCTATAACTATATATTCCAAAAACTGTAATGCGATTTTGATGTTTTAATGTGACTTTAGTGTGGATCTTGCTGCAAACCATATCAATTTTGAGCTTGAAACTGAAATCTGTTTAAAATCAAAATATCAACTTTTGGATCTCTTCTTGGAACTTATAATCAAAGCATTATACTACAACTTGTTGGCTGTCAATTTTCTAGTTTATTTGGTTTCTAGAGAGCTCTTCTTGATCTGATTTGAGTTTTATATATCGTGATCTACACTCCGTGGTAGTGCTTTGTTAGCTAAATCCCCAATCAAGCTTATTAAACATTGGTAGACACTAATTAGGAACTAATTATAATTGTTGTATGTCTGCTCCATTCTTATAGCATTTAGGCTCACTGTTCTTCTTTCTTGTTAATTAGTTGTCAAAACCAAGGATGGAACAATTGCTGTTGCTTCTGCCTTTGCGGGTCATCAGGAAGGTAATATAAGATCCCACCTTTCTGCAATATTTAGTTGATCAGAAGCTTGGACTTCGATTAATCTAATTAATGCCTTTACGTGATTACATCAATTGGTCCCCATTCAACTATTGATGCTCTCCTGCTTTTATATTTCTAATAATTTTGATTCTATGACCACTTAATCATGATCTTGTTTATGCTCTAACAGGATGTGTGGATGTGTCTTTAAATTGATTATTATGACTATTATTACTATCTTTTTTGAGTGTGGGGGTAAAGTAATCAGATTTGAGAAATATGTACAGCAATCAACTGATTATCTATCTGATTATAATTATGTAGCGGTCCAGGATAGAGACCATAAGTTTCTAACAAGAGCCGTTGAAGAAGCTTATAAAGGAGTGGAAAATGGAGATGGTGGGCCGTTTGGTGCAGTTGTGGTTCACAACGATGAAATTGTTGTGAGTTGTCACAACATGGTTCTGAACCACACAGACCCAACTGCACATGCAGAGGTCACTGCAATTAGAGAGGTTATAGCCTCTCGTTTCTAACCAACTTTACCTACTTAACTGATATGTGATGATCGAAATTGATGAAAAATGTTTCAAGTATAACCATTGTTGATTTCTGATTTACAAACCATGTACAGCTAATCTTTTTGTTTTTTTGTTTTTGGTTTATTATTTTGATAGTTAAGTTTGATATTGTTTGTAATTTATCTCAGGCGTGCAAAAAGCTTAACCGAATCGAGCTTTCTGATTGTGAGATATACGCCTCTTGTGAGCCATGCCCTATGTGCTTCGGTGCCATTCATCTTTCAAGAATCAAGGTTCTGTTTTTTGACTGTTCCATCACATACTAGGGATGGCAATTTCTAATAAGACCTGGAATCACTTGAAAACAATTAGGTTTTGGGTTCTCATATCTACATGTGATCGGGTTAGCCCGTCTAAATTGGGTTCTCATAACGTCTTGTTTACAACCCTTATAACCCATTTGTTACAAGTTTACAACTAGCCAACCTGTTTACAAGGAGTTTTTCTGCAAAATTCATTTGTGGTTATCGTTTTTTTTTTTTGTTCTTTTTTGTAGAGGCTGGTTTACGGTGCTAAAGCTGAAGCAGCGATTGCGATCGGGTTTGATGATTTTATAGCAGATGCACTGAGAGGTACTGGTGTTTATCAGAAGGCTAACTTGGAGATCAAGAAAGCAGATGGCAATGAAGCCATGATTGCTGAACAAGTATTTGAGAAAACCAAAGCCAAATTTTCAATGTATTGATCTCAAATTCCTATAAATCTGCACAAGAATTTGATTTTTAACCCTTTAATATCTGAACAATTTGTTGCTATATACTGATGATATTCAATTGGTATAAAATCTGATGTTTCTTCATTCATGTTTTGGCTTATTGAGTAATTAAGTTTTCTGAAATATTTCACTTGGTTACATGATGTTATTATGATATTAAATGACAGCGTAATTTTTTGAAAAGTGTTTGGACGTGTTTTGAATTTAGTTGTGATATACTGATTAAAAAAAACTGTTTATGATTTTTATTTTATTTTTGAATCTTTGTTATACAGTTTTAAACTAATTATGTAATAATGTATACACTAGTAAATTGTTATAGCTATATGCTCAATGCATAATATGTAACAACATTACATTTTAAAATAATCGCACACTAATGAGTTGATTTGTTATGCATTTAAATACGATTTGAATGTAAAACTTTTGCCAGGTTTGTACTTGATTAGAAAAATAATGGATATAATTATCATCATTATTGGGTGAAATAATTAGGACTAAAATAATTGTGTTAAAATGTAGATAAATCTCACGATAAATGATGTATATATTTGTATAGACGTACCAAATTGAGATTGAATCAAGATGGGTGTGTCTAAAAGACGTGGAAGGTTTTCAAGTATATTACTTTGACGTATACCACCTTGTTTTCGTTGCTTACATAATACAAAACTGATATTCAAACAAATATAAACTGTGTTGAAACTTATGAGTTGTGAAGGAGGTGTTAAAATTTGTGAGGTTGATTTCAACGTCTTGAGACATTAGTATCCACCTTCCAAAGAAAGTTCATGTTAAAACGTTGATAGAAACAAGCATGTTACAAATGAAAAATCTGGAATTTTATAAACATCACATTTTAAAGGATGGAAGAGGGGGAAAAGCATGAAAAACAAAATCTTGGATCAAATTTTATAACTTGTACCTTCATGCTTCGATAACTTGTATATTATTATGTAAAACTCGGTTTTAAATGAATTTTAGACAAAAACGTAGATTAAAAAATAATCACGTCCCAACAGTACGTTCGAACTTTTATAGAATATTTAAGATAAAAAGCAAAAAAAGTTACAAGTGCTCTTCTTTTCACAACTTGGTTGGTTCAATAAGAAAACAAATGAAAAATGAGAGGTGATAGATAAATTTGCAACTTATAACATCAAAAATTCAATATGATGTTATGGTAACATTAGCACCGTCTTTGATAATAGAGTAAACTTTATTTTTTCTTCATGTGATTTGGTTTAAATAACGGTTTACATCCAAATATTTTAAAATTGCAAGTTTACTCCATGTGACTTTTAGTTTGTCTCAATTAATGTCAACCAATTAACACCGCTACATATTTATGTTAAAGACAAGGACATTTAAGTCTTTTTATATAGAACTATTTTTGTAACTTACATAGATAAATCGAGGGACTACTTTTATAATTTACTTAGGTGCTGTTTGTTTTTTCTGCAGGAAAATGTCTGCAGTCTGCGGATCACATCTGCAGACATCTGCAGCAGAAGAGGTGGACCAAATGTCTGCAGTCTGCAAGAAAAAGACTGTTTGTTTTGTCTAACATCTGCAGAATGCTGAAATATTCTGTAATTAAACTAATCATACAAACAAACTAACCATATACAAACTAATCATATACAAACTAATCATATAAACAAGCTAATCATACAAACCATATACAAACACAAACTAATCATACAAACAAACTAACCATATACAAACTAATCATATAAACAATCGAACGGGGCAATCGACAAAGAGCGCTGCAAGCTGTTCTTCAGTTACCTAAAAACCCAAAAACAAATTGTACAAAAATATAATCATAATCTATGGAAGAATGAGGTGTTTAGTGTTGCATAATCAAACTGATTATGCTTTTTGAAACAAGCAGGATAAGATAATCAGTTGCAAGTTTGTAACCAAAGCTACCAGCCTCAATAATCAGATAAACAATTGTTTCATGGTATAACAATTCTGCTTCTTTAACAAATTATCCAGTTTGTATAACCAATTCCCAACTGATTATTTCATCCTCAACCTCAAAACAACAGATAATCAATCATAAGCAGTTTGTTGCCATCCAAACACCCAATAATCATGAAACCAAAAGGGAAAAATCAAGATTATTATAAAAAACCTATAGTTTTATACCCTTCTAGTGGGAGTGCCATTAGCAAAACCAGTGTTGTTAGTTTGAATCAAGAAATTGTTAACAGCAGCATAACCAAAATGAGCAGCAGCCGATGATGGCAACAACTGAGGTCTCTGATTGGGGATAAACTCCTCAGCCATAGGGTTAAGTTTTGACAACATTTCTTCCAAATCCCTAATTTCTTTCTTAAACCCATCTCCACCATCACCACCGCCACCACCGCCGGAGTAATCCTTTCCGGCGACCCCTCCGTTGGTCGCCGGCGGCGGCAGTGCCGTCATCTTCAGCTGCTGCTGCTGTTGCTGTTGCTGGAGGTGATTGTGATTATGATTGTGGTTGTGATAATCATTTGATCGATTGTTGTAGGATGAATTTGATGACTGATCGACATCAGAGGCAACAACATTGATAGTACGAGCAATCGAACGGGGCAATCGAATGTCGAACGGGGCGAAGGCGGATCTGCGAAGGGTGGGCTTGCCGGATCTGCGAAGGAGACCGGCGGCGGCGACTGGATCTGCGCCGGCGACCGGCGGTGAAGGCTGGAGCGCGACCGAGAGGGTGGGGTGGAATGGAGAGTGGTGTGTTGTGGGGTTGTGGGGTTGTGGAAGAGGTTGGAAGAGGTTGGAAGACTTGTGTTTAGGTCTTCTTCAAAAAGAGGACGGGAAGACATTTTTAAATGAAATGTCTTCTGAAAAACAAACAGTCTGCAAGCCCAAATGTCTGCGCGTCCTCTTCTTGGTGAAGACAAAAGAGGCTGAGAAGAGCTTTTGGGGAAAAACAAACAGCCCCTTAGTCTAATAATATTATTGTGTTTTTCTTGTGACTTGCAACTTCAACTTATCACCATCATCATCTCCATGACTACCACCATCACGACCATCATCATGACCACCACCATCACCTTTAGGGGTGTTCAGAAATATCCGAATCCGAAACCGATTATGAAATATCCGAAAATCCGAAATTCAGATATCCGAACTTCGAATATCCGAAATTTCAGATTCGGATTCGGATCGTGATTTTCAGAATTTTCGGATATCCGAAATATCAAAATTTTTTAAAAATATTAAATATTAATTAAATATTTACGATTTTTTAGATATTTCAGACATTTTAATATAAAACTTCGGATATCCGATAATAAACTTCAATAAAAATTATTACATTTTTATAAAATTTATTAAATAATACAATTTTTTTTAATTCGGATATCCGATCGGATATCCGAATCCGAATCCAAAATTTCGGATATCCGAAATATCGGATTCGGATTCGGATAGTGAATTCCACTATCCGAAATATTCGGATATCCGAAATTCGGATTTTCAAAATTTTCGGATATTCGAAATTCGGATATCCGATTTTGAACACCCCTAATATTCACCTTGACCACCATCTACACACTTCTTCCAGCCAACCTCATAACCCCATAGTCATCGTCATAGCCATCACCCTTCATTCAGTCAACATCGACCCATCGCCATCGCATCGCCATCGCGCCACCAACCACCACCTCACACTTGTTCCACCCAACTCCTGACACCCATCACCATCTCCATAGCCCTAAACTCTTTGGCAAAGCAGGCTTGGATCTAGATTCGCATCGCCACCACCATGCCATCACTTCCACCCCAACCTGTTTGTAAAGGAAGAGAAAATTAAATTTGGTTCGAACCCCTGCTCACATTTTCAGGGTTTAGTCATCACCTAGGGCTTGTATTTTGTTCCAATTAAGGATTCGATGGAAGAGGGTGAACGATAGTGTTGGTGTGGTGGTGGTGGTGGTTTAGGCGTTAATCAAAGGGGTTGATTTAGGGCTACAACGAGAGTTGTATGGTTTATAATAGGGGGTTGTGTGATGATGGTGTTGATTCGTCATAGTAGAAGGTGGTTTTTGTGCAATGATGGTGGGTTCTTGGTGAATGGAGAGAGATGGTAGAGGGATGCTGATGATGGTGGCCAGCGGCGGCGGCGGTGTTGGCTGGCTTTTAAAAGATGAAAATGGTGTGCGGAAGATGAAGATGAGGGGCATGTTTGGGATTCCATTTGGAATCTCCTTTTGACTTATTTGAAGGGTAAAAAGACAAAAATACCCCTCCAAATAAGTCAATAAGCTAGAAATTGTAACTTATTAACTTATTTGGAGGGGCATTTTTGTCATTTCATCCCTCTAAAAGTTAAAAAGTCCTTCTGAAATGGAAAGCCAAACATGGCCGAGGAGTGAAGTTTATTTTTTTTGTTTTGTATGAAGAAGTTTGATTAAATTACATTATTAGTCCTTATTAGTTAAATTACTGAAATGCTCTTCTAATTAACGGAGTTATATAACGGTGTTATTAGGTTGGAGTTAATCGAGACAAATTGAAAACAACATGGAGTAAAATTGCGATTTTTGAAACCTTTGAAAACAAATTGTTATTTGAACCAAAGCTTAGGGATCAAAACTGAAGTTTACTCATAATAACATACATAGAATATAATAGATATATTATTTAGATATCTATACCAAATTATTAATGCATACATGATACATGTGCGTAATTGTGTATTGATAAATAAAATAGTTTTTAGATATATATTTTTTGAACGGATAAGATCTTAAGTGTAAACCTACCCTTTCGGGGATATGTACAAGGTCAACTACTCGACCGCCCAAAAGACCCAACCCCCCGATGCGCAGGAACCTCGTTGAATAAGTAAACCTTCGCCCCATGTCAGGTTCGAACCCGGGATAAAGTCCAGATTCGTCCCCTCACCCAGATGTCCCTCCAACTGGCAAAAGTGGGATTCGAACCCAGCACCTCCACTTTGGGAGAGCAGGCTCTTAACCACTGGACCAAGCTGATGTGATAGTTTTTAGATATAGAATATCTATAATATTCCTGTTAAAGAATTTAGGAAGTGGTTAGGTATTCTTTTGTATGATGACGTGGCGCTACTGTCTTCTTCAGAATTCAACTATAACTAACTATCACATGGCCATAATTGTATAGTATGAAAAAACCAAATCGATGAACACTGCTGAATGGTATTTCCATCATTTTGGGTTTCTCTCTATTTAACCCTGTGCATTGTTTAGAGAGAGAAAGGGAGATAAGAGGTTGAGGGAGATGAGTGGTTGAGGGAGATAAGAGGTTGAGGGAGATGAGTGGTTGAGGGAGATAAGAGGTTGAGGGAGATGAGAGGTTGCGGGAGATGCTCGATTCGAGCATCTACAGGCGCGCCACCGCCGTCACACCACCACCTCCGGTTTCGTTTTGCACCCTATGTGACTTTAAATGGGAAACTTTAGGGGCTACAACTCAGGGAATGGTTCTCTGTAGTAGGATGGTGGTGTTTATGGTAGTGGTGTTGTTGATATTGCCACTATTGTCGGCTATGGTGTAGTAGGCGGTGGTCCGACCACCTCTTTTGCTCCTGATGTTTTGGGGTAGTGGTTTGGGGTTATTCTTCTATATATGAAAAACCGATGATTGTCAGCATTTGGTTTGGTTATTTGTTTGATGTGATTTGCCCTTGGTTCCACGTTGACTTGGATGCGTATTGATGTTTCTAGTGGGCTGTGATGAGTTTATGGGTCCGAATAAAAAATGATTGAGGACATCTATCAATCGTGGAAGGGATGAAGGATGGCAGGTTATTGCCTGCAACCGGCCCTCCAGCCATGGTGTATTCACTGCTTTAGACACTCTGAGCCCGACATTAAAATGGAAACAACATCTATACGAGTCTTTGTATTGTTGGTTTTGTTTCTGTATTGTAGATTTGTAGCATCGATAAGTTATGTGTCCTTACATACTTAGGGTTTGTCTTCGTTTGTGAAAATTCATAGGAATTGGTGTGTTAATTGATACTTTGGGGTTGTTTTGTGATGTTTACTTTGATTTCGGTTGCCAATAGGATACTTTTCATCATTTTTAACAGATTTGGGGGGTGAAGGAGATATCTTCTCGTAACAATGGAACATGAAACACACTTCTATTCAATTGTAGTTGATGTACAAATAATTAACAGTTTGATTAAGGGAAAGTTGGTGAATCTTTTGAAATATAGTTGAAAGACCTGAATTGAAAGAACTGTAAATTCAACTTTAGCAAGAAGGTGGGTTTTGTTTTGTTTGGGCAATTATTTGGAATAACATGTTTATATATTTGCAAAAAGATTCTTTTAACCGTATTTACAGCCGTGATGTGACGGAAGATGCTTCTGCTATGGCTGATAGGTTCTGAACCGTTTGATAGGCGATGACGATGAAATAGAACATGTGCATTGTTATGGCGTGGCAGATGCATTATTTGTAGCCACAATGCACCACTTTCCCAGCCTTTAACTATAGAGAAAGTCTTTTGATCACCCGACCTTCGTCTTGTTCGAACCCCACCACGAAACGCGGGTCGAAAAACAACTTAGTATATATAATTTTGTATTTTGTCTTAAACTATAATTAAATGAGTTTATTTAACTAGTGGTACACAATTTATTATTTTAAACTATAATTTTGTATAATTTGTCTTAAACTATAATTTTGTATATTTAACTAGTATATTTAACTTAGTATATATAATTTTGTATTTTGTCTTAAACTATAATTAAATGAGTTTATTTAACTAGTGGTACACAATTTATTATTTTAGTATCAAGAAGATGGAAACTTAAACTATAACAATTTGTCTCTCTCTCTAAAAAACGACCATCCGAGGTATAATTTGTTCCCGTGCCACCTATGACACGACTACTTTAACGCATCATGATTTTAAGTAACATTAGTTTTAAATAATAATGTAATGCATCATGATTATTTTTCCTCTCTCGTCCTGACGTTTACCATAACGAATTTAAAAAATTGATTCAAACCAATTATTTATCAGTCATCCATAATTCCACTTGATCCCATCAAAATTGCTACAAATGTTTTTTAAATATATAATTACTAGTTTTAGAAAACCCGTGTATTACACGGGTTGAATAAATAAAATATTAATATAATAAAACTTATGGAAAATAAAATGATATTTTAAAATATGATATGACTGAAATTACGTATAAGTAAGTACTATAAGTAATGAAACAGTGATATCAACATTTTATAACTTTGTTTTTAATTTTTTTTAAAATAATATTTTGTTCTAAAATAAACCGTATAAAATATCATTTTTTAAAATATTTTATTATCATAACTCCTAAATTAAATTATTTTTGATTTTTAAATAATTTACTTTTTAAAAATAGTAATTTTATAATATATCATATTTTTAACAAAGTTTGATATTTTAGAAAAAAATATTACTTATAAAAATTTATTTATTTTGAAATAACATTAATAACAATATTTTTCTTAATTTATAAAAAAAATATTCTAATTTAAAAAATGTTAAATAATATTATTAGTAATTAAGGTAATTATTTAATAGGAGAGAGAGGCGGGAAAATTTTGATGAGAAGAATTGTGGTGTTGACACGTGTCATACCAAGTTACTCTTTTATTATAATAGATTATTAATGACCTTTGCTTCATTAAATGTTTGCATATAATTAAAATATTTTAACTAATTTACATATATGAATAGTTAATTTGAAGATATGTAAAACACGAGCACACATGCTCTTTTAACCTGGAAAATGTAGAACTAGAACTAACATATATGTAAATATTGTTTTCATATATGTAAACAAAGTTACAATATTGTTTTCAAACAACCGTCTATTTACATATATGTAAATGTTCATATGTTTGTGTAAGGATTTCATTTTATGTAAACACAAACTAACTGAACGTCTTTTACATATATGCATATACACATAGAATAAACCGTAACAAAAAAAACATCAAACTCAATCAAACAATGTTGTTCAATGTAAAAAGTTACATAAACCATAACCAATTTCACACGGTGAAGTTGGAGAAGAATACCAAACTACGATTTGAAGATGAATCAGACCTAAAGATAAACCAAGAAACAATCAAAATGAATAAAAGAAATAAAAAAATCTCTCTCTGATATAAAATTACCTAAAACTCTACACATTTCATATAAAATAATGTGAACTAATATTTTGAAACTTGACTTACATACTATTCCTCATCTGTTGCATTCAAAACTCATTATCTTTATCCATTCCAAGCCCACTATCCATGCTTTTTCTTTCTTGTTTCTTGAGAGAAATCGAGTAGGAACAAAACGGTGGAATTCAAAATTACAGTATTGAAATGAAGAATTCTACTAGTGGTATCTTTCATTCAATGTAAAAAAAATCATGCGATACTTTTCCTGTATCATATGGTGTATTATAATTTTAAAAGTGATTTGATTTAATTTGGAGTCAATTTAATTATAGAAAAAAACGTAATTTAAGGAGTTAGTTAATAAAGAGAGAATGAATATTTTGCATCTCCCTAAACTACCCTTTAATAGTTATATCCCTAAACTACCCTTTAATAGTTATAAAAATGTCTCTTAAAATTACTTTAATTACAATAATGACATTGTTTTTTCTAACCATCGATTGGATAATCAAAAGATTATTGTGCATGTTAAGTTAAACAAACAAACATTTATTGTGCACGTTCAGTTAAACAAACAAACATGAATAGATGTTATGTTCAATGTTCATGAACGTTCGATAACGTGTTCGTCTGTGCTTGTTTAATTAAAGATTCTATATTTTATATTTTTATTTGACTAATTTAAATTAATTAAAAATATAAAACCCTAGTCATACTATATGTCTTCACCAGTATCTCTCATTTAACCATTATCAATTTCAATTAGTGCTAAAAGCTCGACAAACACCTTCATTTTATGTTAATTATATATTAAAATTATGTCAAGTATGTTCAGATAATTATGTTAAATTTGTGTTAAAACTTGACAAGCTTTCATATGTTTTCGTTTATATTTATAAACGTCTTTTTGTGTTTGTTCGTCTTTGTTTGTGTTCATTAGTGTTCGGTAAGTATTCGTGAACAATTAATAAACAATTTATATCTTGATGAACGAACACGAACAAAAAATCATGTTCGGTAAGTGTTCGTAAACGGTTGTTGATAAACAACTTTATTTCTTTAATGAGCAAACACAAACAAAAAACCTCTTCAAAAGACAAATAAATTGTATATGTAGCAAGTCGGATATGATGAACATATATGCTCCAACTTCTGGAGTGTTAGTTGTAATTCGTGAATAGTTAATAGTTTAGTCCAATTATTTAGTTATGACCCATGGCTCAAATTCTTTTGGGTTCTCCCCCTTATAAATAGAGTCTCTTATTGTAAAAACTCCTTTTCAGACTTAATATATACTAGTTCACACCAACTATAGCTTTATTTATTTATTTTTGCAATAAAATGTTTGCAAAACCAATCACAAAGAAATTTGATGTATTGTTTCCAGAACAGCTCCTAAAAAGACATGAAATATCAACTATTTTTAGTGTCTACTAACTTCCTCACAAACTATAAACTGAAGTCCACGACAAGCTGCAAGCTTAAATGGCTGCTCTAATTACCCAGATACCCTTGTATAACAGGCGTTGTCTACATACCTTGCTCATGTTGGGAGAAGGTCACTGCATACGCCGACTGAGTAAATTTTTCCACAACAAAATGTACATGGCGTATGTGTAATTTCTGTCGACAGGACATACTTGTATGTCAGGCTACATGGATAGACAACTTTGGGGGATCTGGGCTGATCAAATTTGCCCACAAATTTGCGAGGGTGACAAAATATGTATCTTCATTCCATATCACCATTTTCATTTCTGCAAATAACAGAAAAGGCAATTACAATTACACAAAAAATAACTAAAGATTCGAATAAGAAAGAAAAGGACACAAGATTATGCTTGTGGATACGCCAGATTGTGTGGATTAAGATGGAGAGGCTGATTGTAGTGTATAGAGGTGAGAAAATGGGCAGCTTGGGTAACAAGTCAAAAAGAAATTGTATCAAAACAGGTATTGTTTCCTGATTCCCTCCAGCAGCGGTCTTAGGTTCTAACCAAGATTCCACTGATTTCTGCCTTTAACCCCTTGAACGCTAGCTGCCCAGTGCAATATGCGGTTTACATGCTCCATCGGTTAGCAGGATACTGGTGAGGCCTTTTATAGTTTCGAGTAAAGGTTTCTCATGGTTATAAAGAAAACACATATAGCTTTTAAGTTTGGGTCAAAACAGATTGGGGCAATCCACAATCACAGCCCTGTAAGGTCATTTATTCTGTGAAATTGAAGTATGTCCTAACACACCTGGCACCACTCTTGGTGATAAAAGTGAGAGCCCACATTGAGATTCATTTGGAGAAAGAATTTCATCTGCAATTGCAATGATATCAAGGTTTTGAATATGCCTGATGGACTCTAACAAATAATCAGCAGGTATAGAATCCTCGAGTCCTGAAGTTGACCAGAGAGAATGACATTCTTCTAGAAGACCAAAAATTCCCTCTAGATCTGCACCAGTTAACAGGATCCAGGGTTTGTAAAATTTAACTGCTGCTTCCAAAATCATAACAGCTCTATAAATCTCTCCAAGGGCAACTATGAACTGTCTACCTGCAGGGGAAAATATGAATTGCAATTGGTGACAAGTAAATTATTGAAAATTAGATAGTATGATCTAATTTTTAGACCACTTTTCAACTTGAAATCAATATGAATGATGATCTCTTTGGTTGGATATCAGATGACAAAGGAATGGAATGGACATGATAATTTGTATAAGAAAAGTAATGGAATGGGTCATTGCATTTCATTATCCTTTGGTTGGAATGTAGGTAAGGAATGGGTTGTAATATGATTTTACATTTGTAAGTAGACACTATATATTTCTCTAGCTTGTGGATTATATAAATAAAATTCTGATACATTTTGTTTACGAAAATAATGTAAATAGCAAAAGCTTTTAACATGTATTTTCTAGTTACTTTTGAGAAATAAAAAGTATTGAAGTTTTGACAATTTTAAAAAACTGTTAATTGAAGATTAAATACATAAATGGGTTACATTGTAAATTTCATTCAATTCCTTTATGGAATGGAAACAAACACCTTCCTGAGGAATGGTTGTCTCCACTCCCATTCTCCCATTCCATCATACCAAGCACTGTTTTGTTGGAAAACAAATGATATAAAGCACACAATACACTCGATGGTTTTGTGGAAACTCATCCATGACACTGTATTAATGATCAAAAAGGACTGCAGAAAACATTACCCAAAGACTCCTGGATATACTAAAAGCAGAACTTCAGAAACAAGAATCCTAAACCTAATCAAATACTAACCTAACTTGCCGACTCAACATATAGATAATAACCCAATTCAAACATTAAAGTAGATTCATGAATAGTAAAATCCTCCGGATTTGCAGCTGCCACGAGACTTCCCAGATCTGACAAAATCCCCCCCCCCCTCTCTCTCTCTCTCTCTCTCTCTCTCTCTCTCTCTCTCTCTCTCTCTCTCTCTCTCTCTCTTAAAACCTACAATGCGCCCCTTAATACTAAAATTGGATACACTTATTGTCTAAAGTAGAGTTACTCATCTTCAACCCCTATTGCTAGGTGTGTTGCTTCCTCCTTGTCCGTCCACTAGGTATACTCATGTGCAAATTGCCCATGCATTCCACACTAGTAGCATTTAAACTCGCTCTTGTCTCAATTTTCACGACCCGAACCTCTTCCGTGTCCTCTTTCTCCTCCATCAGAACCTTTTCCTCGACCCCTACCTCGACTTTGATTATCATAACCACGTACCCGTCCATATTGCCTATCCTCACAATCGTCATCCTTAGGCTCATTCATACTAGAAATTAAGAGTTTACCTTTATCTTCTGTTTTATCATGACTTTTGAGTCGTTCTTCTTACGTTGTCAGTCTTCCCCAAGCTTCCTCAAAGGGCACGTTCTCAATTTCTGAGTATTGCTCGACAGAGGACGCAACTAATATGTACTTTTTGAAACCGAGTTGAGTAACTTTCTAACAATTACTTTGTCCTCAAGGCTTGAACCAAAATTCTTGAACGTGGATACTATGCCACTTAGCTTACCTGAAAAGTCATTAATTGTCATAATCTCCTTCATCTTTAGCATCTCTAACTCGTTCCTCAAGGTTTGCAATCATGCTTTCTAGATTCAACCGGCTAGATGCTGACCTTGGATCGATTTCCACACATCTTTTCCATTCTAGTGTTTTGCAACTTGTAACTAAACATCTTCAACAAGGTTTAATAAATTAATGCTTTCATTGTATAGTTTTTCTCTTCGATTGCTGTTCTCCTTACTGGATCTATTGTATCCCACCGACCATATGTGCTTAGCATCGTGATAGATACTTGAACTCGGCTGGTTAGGTTACTGAAAATAAAGAACAGATACAACCCAATTAAGACTCCATTACAAAGGACAATACTGATAATAAACTTCACAGGAGACAAATCAAAAGAAACAGTCTCTAATACTACAGCTTCGAGCAGTTATACAGTTGCTGCCCACTATATTTTCCATGTGTAACTGACCAGAAGGATCCATCTGTTGCCAACCAGGAGCCCCTATCGGACTACTCATCTGTTCACGGGTCTGCTGTCCTGGGTTGGTTGTGTGTCTGACCCGTTGGCCACTTATCAATACAACTCGCTCGAAGACACGACTTGTACTCAAGTCGAAAAGGAGGTGATTGTCGTGCCAACCATCACGACTCCTCCCAAATTGGCTCGATGGTGAACTGGTGAAAGGAAGCTGACTTTGGTAATTCAAGATTCTTGCTTGCTTTTGTTCTTGTGATTCTTGCTTTGGTACTCGCAAAGTTGCTTTTGTTACTTGATAAGTCAAGATTCTTGCTTGCTTCTTTAATACTTACTCCGGTTTCTAGTTTTTGCTTGATTTGGTTCTTGCTTGGCCGTCTGGTTAAAAAGTTCTTGCTTCTGTTCTTGGTACCATTCGATTCTTGCTCAATTCTTTCTAGGATTTTGCTTAACTTTCTTGATCGTCTACTTGCTTTAATCGACGCATGCTATTTGCATCTCTTATTTTCCTTGTTGCTTCTATTAAACAGAAACGGATTATGTTTTTTTTGCTGCTGTTGAACTTCGAGAGGGATGAGAAGAGGGGAAAAGTGTTCGATCTAAGTTATTGTTTATTCAATCGAGATAGGCTGCTTCTTGCTACAGTTCTTTGATAAACCAGACGCCGAGCACTTCCTTATCTGCCCCGATCACAGATTGAGCTTTTTCAAGCTTTGATACCAATTACCAACCTCCAGGAAATAATCGATATAGAGCACACAAAACACTCGATGGTTTTGTGGGAACTCCACCACATTATATTTTATTAATAATCAAAAAGGACTGCAGAAACATTACTCTAAGACTCATAAAAACAAACATACCCAGTATATCCCACTCAAGAGCAGGGTACTCTAAGACTCATATTTATACTAAAAGAAACTTGCGAAACATGACACCTAAACCTAATCAAATACTAGCCCAACTTGCCTACTCAAAATATAGATGAAAATCCCAATTCAAACAATTAAAATAGGACTCATAAATATACTAAGAATCCTCCTGATTTGCAGCCAACAAAAGACTTCCCAGATTTAGGATTAAATCCTTCATGTATAAATATTACATAAAGACTGAACTATAATTACAAGTGCTATCAGTGGCAAAATATGAGCAATATATCCATCTAATTTTAGAAGTTAATAGGCATTTGATCATGAAATCAAGCTTATTATCTCAAGTAACATAATCATTATTGCATAGTACCTTGTTTTTCAGAGACTATTTGACTATGAACATTCTTTTCTAAGGATTGCTTCCAAATCCAGGTGCCATGATTCAGTTCTTGAGAACACACTGAAATCACCTTAAACCACAGGGAGACATAATCAGAAGCTTTGCACTTTGGAGCTAATGTTAGAATCTTTAGTGTTGTTGTAACGTGGTTGATGAGATCAATGGCTGTTGGCAAATTTGACTCTGCCTAATCACAATATAGAAGTTAGATTGGGATAATTCTTTGTAAGAAAATGAAATTATGATAACCATATAACATTTCATGACATGAGTTCACTAAGAGTGTAGAGCAAAGGAAAGGACGTACTAATAACAATCTTCTTGTTATGTTGTATTCTGACTCTAGTACTTGATAATCTGACTCTTGGAAAGTTTCAATATACTTCTTAAGAGAAATGTCTTTTTCTGAATGATCATCTAAATGTATTTCTGAGGCTATAATATCTTTTTGGTGAAGCTTCTCCAATGCCTCCTGTAATAAGCAAAAGAGATTATTATGGTGGCACGATAGTGCAAAATGCACAAATTCAATCATGTAAAATCTAACTTTAAATCAGAAAAGAGCAATCAGAAGGAAATGCAACCTGAATTTCTTTATTGAGGGCTGCCACTTTCATTTCTTCACCAGCAAGAGTAGCGGTACTTTGAGCATTCTAGACAGAAGTGCGAATATCAAAAATTTCATGCGATATACTCGCAATACTTTAGAATGATAAAACCTGAGTTGAGCAGTTTTGAAATAGAGCACCGACCTTTAAACTGTGAAGATGTTGTCTTGCAACAACACATAAGTCATCTTTCAAGTTAGAATAGAAATCCATGGAATTGTTCAGTTTCTTTTTAGATGAGTTCTGATTCTCAACTCTTGATTGAGATGAAGCATCCTTAAATTCCCATGAACCATCATCAAAATCATCATCATCATTATCATCATCGTCCACCACATGAGAACCATATTCCTTGCTGGCAGAATGCAGTAAATCTTCCTTCCCATCAGAACTGACTTGCTGTGCTTGGCTGTACAAATCTGATAAAATATCATTAATTGATAAATTTGAACTCAGGTTTCGCGTATGCTTCCCATGTGTAGATGATTTAAACAATTCATGGTCAAGATTCATGGAATTATCAGCTTCAGGATCCTCTTCAATGCCAAAAATAGAAAGTGGCACTGGCTCTTTATAATTCTTTGTACTTGCCTCAAATACCTAGAACAATCAAAGAATGATTAAAAACACTAATAATAATAAATAAATTAAATACACATACAGCGGTCGGAAACCAAAAAAATGTATATAATAGCTTTAATCTACCTGCGGCTTTGATCCAGATTCTTGAAGTGTTGTTTCAAATTTCCCAAAAGTTTCATCATCAGCGCTCACATCAGGAGGTTGTGAATCTGAATCATTTTTAGTTTCCTTCAATGCATTTGATGCAATACCATTTTCAACCACTGGGATTTGACTGAAGTCAAATGCATTGCTCTCCACATGTGATCCACCAGAAACTCCGTTTGAGAATGAAAATAGATCAACTGACATGTGAGATGCGGCATGTGAACCCAAAGGGTCGAACCTTTCCTCTGACAACTCCTGCATGTTTATGTCAATCGTAATTTAGAGTTGGTCAAACTTATATAACAAGTCTATAATAGCTAGTCTCAACTCTGTTAAAATCTATGCTCTCCAGCTAACTTCATAGAAACAGTAAACAAGTTAGAATATATTATGTGCTTAAACAACATTTGCAAGACTTTGTCCTGGTCATCACTTACTAGGACCACATTTAAATTACCGAATTTGTTTCCTTCATATGAAGCTTTTCTTAATATATAGCTACCCAAATTTGTGTGCGGATTCGTTAAATCCAATAACAATAGAAAGAGAGATTGACCTCTATTTACATGCACTTGCCAACCACCTAGAACATCAAAGCACTTTGGCGACTTTATCAAAAAGAAATATGCCATATTAGGAACAAAAGTTAATTTGCATCCCTTGGCAATGAAGTCAAGCATTGCTCCACATATTTTGAAGTAATAACAAAAAGAATTGGTGACAATACAGTTAAAAAAAGCCACAATTACCTTCTTCACTGATGGATGTTCCATAAATGCAGTCTCAAATTCCCCAAATGTATCATCGAAATCATCACTCCCACCAAGTGGATTTGAAGTCACTTCCATTGTAGTAACTTTTGAATCCGCTTTAAAGTCTGCAGAAAAACCATTTTGAAAGTTTGCAATCGGCTTGGAGTCAAACCCACCATCTGTTAAAGTTACATGAGATTCACCAAAAAATCCATTGTTTGGTGCTGCAAATAGATCAACGGGCCCATGTGAACCACCTTGTAGACCCGATGAAGACACAGTCTTCTCAGAAAGTTCCTAAAACATGGAACCCATTCGAGTAAGCTTATAAAACCTAGACCTAAAGTTCGAAAGTTCTAACCTACAACCTTATAAATACAGACTTTATTCAGATGTCAGTTAAAACTTATAACCATTCGACATTAGGTCAAGGTTCACTTTTTTCATAAGACAGAGCAATAGTAAGCAAGAAATGAAAACTAAATTACTACATCAATACTAAGTTACATGAATCAGCCATCATTACCTTATGATCCTTATCACTATGAGCTAGCTTCGAGTCTGAGAAAGCATCTATGAATTCCCAACCACCTTCATCATCAGATCTTTGATTCCCATCAGCTGCTGTAACTGTATTAAAGCTCAAGGAATTCGATTTTGAAAGGGTATCCTCGGGTACAGTTAGATTCATGGCACTGAAGTCTAATTCATTTCCATTATCAGCCGCGTTGATGATGGTCTGCTGCTGAGTCTGACCATAAGATTCGCGATCAGGTCATTGATGCCCAGATGTGCATTGCTATTATTATGAGACTTATTATTATCGGATACAAAACCACTGCCACCGGAAAACTCGATGGTTTGACATCATCTCCTACCACAGGCATAGGCATAGGCATAGGCATATCCTCCTCATCTCCAAAGAGAGATAGAGGCAAAGCTCCTCCCTTGATGTTGTCCCACTTAGGCTGTATCTGTGCCTGTGCCTGTGGCGGTGGTGGTGGAGGTGGAGACTTGAGGTTGTGATCTGTTGGTTGTTTTGGAAAAGACTGAAATCCCCCCAATCGGTGGTGGGTGGAACCTGAGAGGTGGAATTAAGCGTCGTCTGAACAGGGGCGAATGTGAATTCACCAAAAGAGTCATCGTCTTCGTCGTTGTCGCCCATTATTGCCCGTTGATTTTCTCCTCCGGCGAGATCTCCGTGATCTGATGCCCACAGGATGATAAAATCGATATGCGATCGCAAATCAAATTGTGGGGCTTCAAAGTTTAAGGGGGGTATACGCGCTGTTTTGTATCAATAAATCATTATGAATGCGGAGTCTTTTGTTCGAAAATCTTTTTTATTCTCATGATAGAGATTTGAGATGAACGCTGGTTTTGGGAAACATAATTGCAATTAAAGAAATGCTAATTATTCTCTAGACTTTAATTATCACACTCGGATTCTTAAAACTTGTTTCTTATTTGTAAATAATGAGAAATAGCTTTTGTTTTAAATCCATAATGATATCGTTATATGATTCGTTATTATATTTTTTTAAAAGTGTGTGTTGTGGTTTGTGAGAAGATCACGTGAGAAGCTCATGTGAGAGCTGAGCTTGCGCTAATTTCCTGTATGAACACCACATTGAGGTTGCATGAGGCCATGAGGTTGCATGAGGCCATGAGGTTTCTCGTGTGAGAAATCTCACACACATAAAAGGATGATACTAGACACTACAATTTGACCGTGGGAAGGATGCAGCCGTTTGTTTTTTAAAAAATTAATTAGTTTTTTTTTTCATTTTTACACTATAAATATACAAAATAAATAACCAATTTTATGATTTTTTTTGTCATACCAGTACTTTTATCCTTATCATAATATATTAGGATGTGAGCTATGGCATGTCGTAGTCACTAGTCAAAAGAATCTGCCTTTTGACTCTACATTGATTTTGGTGTATATCAATGTATCCAACTGGCTTTTAAAGTATAGCCGGTTGTAGGATTTTGTATAAAGTATCTCAGGGTCTTGCATTTTATTTTATGCATTGTAACACTTGTTAAAGAACTTGAGATTAATATACTTCATTCTTGAAAACCATATATATTGTTCTTGAGTTTTATCTCCTTTTTTACTTATGTTCTTTATATCTCATACTCAACCCCGATTCCTTATTTGATCTGTTAAGTGTTATAAATCTCTCCTCCATGTGATTGTATTGACCTCCCTTAACCGATCCTGCAATTGGTATCAAAGCATTCCAGGCTCTTGATTGTAAGATCTCACCAACTTAAATCTTCTCAGTTCTCACAAAACACTTAACATCTCAAATGATAGCTTGTAAGTCTGATATGGAAAACGGTACCATGGTAAAGTCCCCACTGATCACTCCTGATGATTTTGATACTTGGTGCTTAAGAATGGAATGCTTCATCAAGTCACAAGATCGCAGGGTGTGGGAGTCTGTTACATCATAACCTTACATTCTATGTACCTCTTTAGCTACTGCGAGAGGTGGCATGATAGCAAAAGAAATAGCTGACTACTCTGAAGAAGATAGAAAAAGAATAGAGTAGATCAAAAGGCCATGATTGCCCTCCAAATTGCTCTTCCAAATGCCATCTACAGAGGCTTCAAGAAGTGCAAGACTACCAAGCAACTATGGGATGCACTGAAGCTAATGTAAGAGGGGTCTACTGAAGCCAAAGAAAACAAGAAAGACCTTCTGAAGCAGCAATTTCAGAATTTCACCTTCAAAACAGGTGAAACCATGACTCAATAATATTTCAAGTATTTTAAGATTATGGACACTCTAGCGGATGTTGGTGTAAAGCTGGAGAACGGGGATATTGTGAAGAAGTTCATGTCCTCTCTTCCTAGACAATGGACACACTACTGTGTGGTCATTAAGAGGACTGAAAATTTCAAGACCCTTACTCACACCGAGTTATATGGCATACTTAGTGGATACCAGATGGAGATGAATATGCAAAATCCATCTTGTAACTCTAGTAATCAGCAGAGTTCTGCCCTGCATGTGGTTGAAAGGATTATAGAGAACCGCAACACCATCTTATCTCTTACCCTGAAAAGTCACCAAAGGGCCCTTTCATCACCTTCCTAGAGACACCAAGAGAGAGCTACATCCAAGGAAGCCCATTCTAATAGACAAGCTCATCACAAACCTTTATGTCTCATGATGAAAGCACATGCAACTTTCTCTTCACCCTTGAAGATTTGGACTGTATCCATCCAGATGATCTGGTGTATATGGAGATAGTCCAACAGATGGCTCTACTCACTCATAAAGCCAAGAAATTCTTCAAGAGGACAGGGAGGAAGTTTCCTAGTAATATGTCTAGTGTAAAGTTTAGGCTGGACAAAAGCAAAGTGAAGTGTTACAACTATAATCAGATGGGAAACTTTGCTAGGGAGTGCAAGGCACCCAGGACAAATGGTGGCCAAGCACAACCAAAGCCAAACTACACTAAGGGAACTGAGAGGTGCTGTTGAAGAAGAAGGCTTTGATTGGAGCTTCCAGGTAGAAGATATGTCTCAAAACCAAGTACTGATGACAGATCTTGATGAAGTACTGATGACAGATCTTGATGAAGCCAAGGTATTGGAACATCTTTTTACCTAGAGTGCATTGCTAAAGTAAATAGATATAGGCCCTATAACTTAGAGATGAGATATGATCTTGAGTCCTTAAACATCTTAAAATCTGATTTCAAAAAAGCTAAAAATGAGTATAAATTAAAAATAAAAGACATAAAGAAAAATATTTCAACTCTTAAACATGAACATACCAACTACATGATTCAAATTAAGGACCTCATCATGAAGTTAACTGAGTGCCAGGTTGAGCTTGTGATCAGCAAAGCCAAGGTAGAAAAACATGTTCTTGAAGAAGTGACTTTCAAGAACATATATTTGATAGGATCAAATGAATAGATATGTGATGATATTAGTGAACAATTCAATGAAATACAAACAAAGTAATCAAATCAAAGCACAATATCAATAAAATTCATAGAGTTTATTGATAATAGCAAAGACAATTACAATGTGTAAGTAGCAGATTCGTACATCTAACCTACACAAGTCTAAGCTATATATACTATCAATAAACAAGAGGAACTAACTAATTACAAGACTAGTCCCTATACTATGACAAAACTTAAAAAGACACATAAAGACAAATGTTAATCTTTAAAGAATTACTAACAATACTCCCCCTAAGATTGACATTGTCTTTTGTCTTCAAAATCTTCAGTCTTGTTGTCTTTTTCTTCTCTTGTCTTTATTTTCTTATCTTCAACTGATCTTTAGTCTTCAGTCTTTAATCTTCTCCATTCTTCTCAACTTCATTCTTCTATCTTCTCTCTTCCTGCATATTCATCTTCAATCTTCAAAGAAGTCTTCTGATTCTTCTTTTACTTTAAACATCGGCTTCTTCTTGAATAAATCTTGTTCCTTTAATGCATTAGCTATTGCTGACTTGAACTTACTAGCAAGAATTCCCTGTTCTGGTCTTGAATCATTTGTTTTAATCTCCATTTGACTCATCCTTTCCAAAGTATATTTTAATAGTCCAGTAATATCGATATTGGCATATAACTCGATGGGTTTTGAGCTTTCCTTCGAGTATACCTCCAATACACCTTTTCTTGAAATGCGCATGAACTCTATATCTTTTATGTCTTTCTTCACTATGTTGGCATAAGCAAGGGCTTTTCTCAGATAGATTCTTTCCATAGCTGCATTCATCACATTGATGATGGAAAGAAAATATTTCTTGTCTTGCTCAGCAACTTCAGGAGACACTTTCTTAAACTTTTGTACCGAGAGAAATGAAATATAACTCGGATGAAGCAATTTGAGCTCAAATGCACCAAAAAGTGTAATCATGTCCTCATCCCATTGTTCGAGATTACGGACCAACTTAAGCTCAAATGTCTTCGAGTTATAAAACCATCGAAGTATCGGTTAGGACTTTTGGGTACCATCAATCACTTTTAAGCCCGAAGTTGTAACTTTTTCAAAGTATTGGTCATAAAATTCAACCATGAAATGCTCTTCTTCAGTCTGTAACCCCTTTATCTTTTATTCTTCTTTAATATAGCAAAGTATTCCTTATCTTCTTGATCATATCTAGTTTGAAGGAAGTTACTTGCTCTTGATATGCCTCTTCTCAAAAGTTCAACAAACAATCACCTCTTGTGGATCCAGACAGATTGATAAGTAGAAGTTTGTTTAACTCTTTCAAATCTTGCACTGAAAGCTTAATTATGCTAGAGTAAAAATGATAGACATCACATACAACATTTACTCTTTTTATCAAACATGCATCAAAAATCTCATTATACTTCCATGCAATAATCTTGACTTGATTTGCAAAATCTAGAGCAATCATTGCATTCAGCAGTTCAGCAACTGATTGTCCTTTTTGTAAAACATTTCTGACTAAATCACCCGTAGATCTAGCACTATCAAATATTTGTTTCTGTTCAGAAGAAGCTTTATAAGCTTGTTTTTCTGAACCAGAGAACATCTTGATCAGCTCTCTTCTACTCTCGTGAGCACTAGACTTTTGAGCCATTTGCTTGGTTTCTTGAGGCTTTAGAATTCTTGTTCTTTTTGTAATATCCAGATATTGAGGATTGTCAGTGTCTAGAATAATCATTTTGTTCGACTGCTTTTCAGTTTGCTGAAAGATTCTGATAAGATTCCTCAATGAGACAGATTGAAGCCTTTTTAATCTTTTCCACGGATAATTTCGAGCCTGCAACCAAGACCTTAAAGCTGGAATACTCATTTCTTTTGGGCCAGGGTGATGCAGCTCAGATCTGGGCACTTCCTCAATGTTTATGCTCTCCTGTGCTCGATTCCACTCGCCATGTTCCAAAACTATCTCATTTGGATCGATTGGGGCGACTGACTCAGCAGCAATACACTTCTCATATTCATTATTAATTTGAGAAACTGTCAACCCATCCAAAATACACGATTGCATTTCATCCTCATAAGATAGTTATATCTATCTTCAAAATCTTGAGGTATTTCACCCTGTTCTTGAATTGGCTCAAGTGGAGAGAAAGTTGTTTCAAATTAAGCTTCATCAATATCTTCATCATCTAGTACTTCATCGTACCAGTCATCACTGCACTCTTCTTTAATATCTTCTAGAGCACCAATTTTCTCTTGAGTAAGTTGTTCTTGTTCTCCATGCAACTCTTCCTCACTAACTTTTTCTGGTCTTTGCATTTTAGTAGAAGATTCAGGTAGAACTGGATCTTCTATATCATCTAGTTTCCACTTCCCTTTCTCCATCTCAGAAGTCTTTTCAACATCAATTGGAGTCATTTCAGATACAACCACAATATCTGGAGAGTTAGCCTTTGGAGACTCCTTTGACTTGCTTAGCTCATCTTTTAACCTTTCATTCTCTTTAGATAATTTCTTGTATTTCTCTTCAAGAAGATCATAGTCTCTTATCATTACTTCAAAGTTCTTTATGACATCTTCTTTGTCTTTTGCAAACACCACAAGTTTTCATTCTTACTTTGATTTTCTTCTTTTAGCTTTTCATTCTCTTCTTTCAACTTATTCATTTCATTTTCAAGAGACATGTTTATCTCTTTCAGTTTTTCATTATCAGCTTTCAATTCATCTATTATTCTTTCTTGAGCAAGATTTTCATCTTTCAGTTTTTCCAGCTCATCAACATCTAAAATGTCATCAGTCTGTACAGACATATTTTATGCTGTAGTGACTGGTATATCTTCAGATTCTTCATGAGCTGTGCCTTGAAAAACAGGCTCAGACAGTATTGCTTCTATAAAATCAAAATCAAAGGTTTGATTTTGAGTATCTTCTTCATGCATAGTAGTTTCATCATGCATATTATCATCTGCTTCATCACCTTGAGCTTCACTCATAGTTTCCTCATGAATAACATGAGCAGATTTTCCTTCACCCAGATCATGGGTCTTAGAAACATGATCAGAAGCAGTCTTTTCACTGCTAACTGATTGATGTGCTTCAGTAGCACCATCAACACCATCATCATCATCACTATCATCATCTTCATCTGATGAGCTTTCAGTAGCTTTATCAATATCATTATCTTCATCTTCATCATCATTATCATCAACCATCTCATCAACAACATCTTTAATTAGATCATTTGAATCTATTGGCTCATCTTCGGTTAAATAGAAGTGTTGTTGATTGATATCCATATTATCCATTGCTACATTCCTCATGTAGTCAAAAAGAGGAATGTTTGGGGCACCTGTGATAACTGCAAGTCTTTTGTAAACCACTTCAGACATATGCTCCAATTGCAGTTTATCACCTTCAACACCATCAACATATAAATTAGGATTATCTTCATTAATAAGCAGTTGAGAAAACCCTGGATACATCAAGTACTTGTTTCTCCCTCCTCTCTCTAAATTAAAGATAAATCCATTCATGATCCATTTAGCCATATTGAATCTTCTGTTGGTGGCTAAGGCAATGATGGGTGATGCTGGTCCACTGGGAATGAATCCTAACCAGCACTTCTCTTGGACATGCATTGTTGAAAGATATAGCAGAGTAATTTTCAGTGGTTATACACCCTGGCCCTAAAGAATTGCTTCTTGGGAAAATGATCAGGGTGACCCATCTGCAAGAATACATCCCTACATTCATTGAATGTATACTCTGATAAATCTTCAGGGTCATTCTCCCCCAGTCTAAGAGCTATCCTTATTGCCTGCTCAGAGACTTCAAGCATTCTATCATTAGTGATAAATGCTCTCACAACTTTATTTCCAGCTTCATCTCTTTCCACCTCGGCTGTTCTCCAGAATCTTTTGGTTAGTCTTGCATGAATCAGAGGCCTTGCACACATTGCATATACGTATTTCATCTTCAGCAAGAATCTAATCATTTCCTCATATCCAGTGGCCTCTCTATTATCTTCATCTAAGAAAGCAGCCACATTGTGCTTTGGCTTAAATTTTAGTTCTACCATCTGCATAAAGAAACACACATTTTCTGTGAGGTAGCTCCTTTACACACTCTATTGTGCGTATGATCTCCAAGGTGTGGAACTTGTAAATTTGAGCTTCCATCCATAGAACCCAGTGGTAAAGAGGATGAAAAGGAGATAATGAAGGATAGATCTATGAAGAGTGAAGAAGATCATCCTAACAAGGGTCACTATTCTCCTGAGGAGAGGAAGAAGCTTAGGATGACAAAGTCAAAGAGGAAGAACTTGATCCGAGCAGCTAAAAGGAGATCAAATAAAGCTCAAAAGATCAAGGACATCTTCAACTCTAAGCAGAAATAAGTTTCTATCTCTGTAGGGTTTGAAGTGGTGAAGACTGTGGATTCAACTATGAACTCTAGTACCAGGAGTTCAAGTTCATATTCAACTCATCCCTGTAAAGGAATGTAGGCTGATCAACTGTGTACCACTGCTACACAACATGAACCATCCACCTCTAAAAACAAGACTCACCCTAAGAAGCTTGTTACAATATCTAAAAAGATAGGAAAGGAGATGGATAGTGATCAAACTCAGTCATTCATTCATAAGAAGACTCTCAGAAGGAAGCAAATTGACTGCATTATGTATGGCAGTGCTTCTCATCTTGCTAAGGATTACATCTAAAATCCGAAAAGTACTATCATCATGACCAAGAAGAAGAGTTTTGAGAGGAGCAAGAAGAAGAAAGTTTCGGAAGAAAAATATTTTTCTTTCGGAAGCTCCAGAATGGGAATGAAGACAAGTGAAAACTTGCCTTCGGAAGATTTTTTGGTCTCGAAAGAAAGGAATACTTCCGAAGCACTGAAACTTTCTGTAGTGAAAGCAAAATCTTCTGAAGCATCAGTCTCCAAAACTTCCAAAGTTTTAAAAACTTCCGAAGTATTGAAGGTCAAGTCTAATCTTCCAATGATGGTGTGGAAGATAAAGGAAGACCATGTGACTGAAAGTTCTTCATTAACAACAGCAAATGATCCCCAAAGCCTTAATGTAGGATCAATTACTGTTACATTGTCTTCAATCCATATTGAAGAGCCCAAGGCCAATGAGGCTTGAGCTTCCAAGTGTAACTAACTCTCTTTGTAGATTCTTTCTATGCAGGAACAACTGAAGACCAAAATAAATGTATGGATTATTGACAGTGGCTGTTTCAGGCACATGACAAGCAATGGATCTTTGCTTTGAAATTTTGAGAAAATAGATGGAGGGCCGGTTGCTTTTGGAGGAGATGCAGGAGGTTACATCACAGGTAGGGGCAGGGACACAAATGGTAAGATCAACATTGAAAAGGTAAACTTTGTTAAGGAGCTTGGATATAATTTACCGAGTGTATCCTAATTTTATGACTAGAAACATAACATGCTTTTTACTGAGCATGAGTGCATTGTTCTCAAGCCCGAGGTGGTTATTCCTTAAGAGCATATCCTACTTAGAGTACCCCGAAAAAGGAACATGTACAAGATGGATTTGCAAGAAACATCCCCTTCAGGAGAAGTTTCTTGCTTTCTATCTAAAGGTAATAGTGATGAGTCTTTCCTTTGGCATAAAAGACCATGCCATGTAAACTTTAAGAATATGAATAAGTTAATTAAGAATGATTTGAAAATTGTAATGCCAAAGAAAGAGTTTACAAATGATGATCACTGTGTTGCATGCCTGAAAGGGAAACAACACTTGGTGTCTCACAAGCTAAAGGAAAAGAACTCCATCACTACTCCCTTACACTTATTACACGTGGATCTCTTTGGCCCCACTAGTGTAATGAGTCTAGGAAGGACCTCATACTATTTAATGATCATAAATGATTTCACAAGATTCACTTGGGTATTCTTCCTTAGAACTAAGGATGAGACTCCTGAAATCTTGAAGAACTTCATTCTGAAAATTGAGAATCAAAGTGATCACAAGGTCAAGACCATAAGATGTGATCAAGGAACTGAATTCAAGAACCGAATTCTTGACATATTTTGTGATAAAAAGGGTATTACAAGGCAATATAGTGCTCCCAGGACTCCTCAACAAAATGGTGTTACTGAGAGGAAAAACAAGACACTCTTTGAAGCTGCAAGAACCATGTTGTCTGACTCTAAACTGCCTATCACCTTCTGGGCAAAGGCTGTTAACACTACCTGCTATGTGCAGAACATAGTTTTAGTAGTTAAGACTCATGGTAAGACTCTATATAAATTGTGGCATAAAAGGAGACCTTTCATTGGTCTTTTCAAATCATTTGGATGTCCTTGCACCATCTTGAATACCAAAGATTATATAGCCAAGTTTGCTGAGAAATCAGATGATGGACACTTCATTGGATACTCTTCTCAAGCTAAGGCTTATAGAGTATACAATCTTAGAACTAGAGCAGTTGAAGAATCAGCCAATGTGATTTTAAATAAGCACACTCCTTGTGTGAAAGGTTCTGGTCTAGACTGGCTATTTGATCTTGATTTAGTTACCAACTGTTTTAACAATTCTTATGAGAATGTTTCAGGATCTACAGATAACTTACCAACAGGAGATCCTGACCCAATATTTGAGCTGAGAAGACCAAGCAAGAATACTACTTTAGCTCCACTGGTAACTAACCCTGCAAGTAGAGTTCCTATCAGCACAACATTGACAAATCAAGCTGATACATCTGAGGTGCCTACAAATTCCATCTTAGAGGCATAAAACTCAAATGAAGGAGCTTTAAATGTAGGAGGAAATGGTAGTGGTGACAGTGATAAAGAATTTCCTCATGCTGACAACCACTCCACTGAAGCAACATAAATGTTGTCGCACACTCATTGGATAAAGCTTCTCTTGATAAGTGTGCTGATGTGGTAGGAGACACTTTATTGCCAGATCTAAACTTCACAATTAGATTTGTCAAATCAACTTGTTGTGATCCCTCAACTTAGGATCCACAAGTCATATCCTACCACAAACATGATTGGAGATGTTGACCAAGGGGTGAGAACAAGAGGACAAACCCATGACAAAAATGTGTGCCTATACTCTTGCTTCTTATCCCAGATAGATCCAAAGAAAGTTTATGAGGCCTTAAAGGATGGAAGTTGGGTTGAAGCAATGCAAGAGGAGCTGCTTCAATTCAAGAAACAAAACATATAGAACCTATGTCCTCTTTCTTAAGGGAAGACTATCATAGGAGCCAAGTGGGTTTTTAGGAACAAGAAGGATGATAGAGGACTTGTCACCAAGAACAAAGCAAGGCTGGTTGATCAAGGGTACACACAAGAAGAAGGAATTAACTAAACTGATGTTTTTGCTCCTGTAGCAAGACTTGAAGCTGTTAGGATATTCCTGACATTTGCTGCATCCAATGACTTCATGGTCTACCAACTTGATATCAAGTGTGCTTTCTTATATGGGGTGAATGATGAAGAGGTGTATATCAAACAACCACCTGGCTTTACGGATCCAGATCATCCTGATTATGTCTGCAAGCTTGATAAAGCTCTCTATGGGCTTCACCAAGCTCCAAGCAAGTGGTATAAGACACTAGCTCAGTATCTATGTCAGCATGGCTACAAGAGAGGTACTATAGATGAAACTCTCTTTATTAAGGGAACAGGAAATGACTTAATGATGGTTCAAGTATATGTAGATGATATTATTTTTAGGTCAACTAATCTAAAGCTCTGCAAAGACTTTGAGAGGCTGATGAAGAACAGATTTGAAATGAGTGCCATGGGGGAACTCAATTTCTTTCTAGGAATTTAAGTGAAGCAGGTTGATAATGGCATCTTTATAAGTCAGTCAAAGTATGTACAAGACATACTTATAAGAATCAAGATGACTGATTGTAAGGTTGCAAAGACACCTATAGCCAGAAACCACTCCTTTGGACCTGATCTTTAGGGGGAGTGTGTAGATGAACATCTTTACAGGGCTATGATTGGGTCTCTCATGAATCTGACAGCCAGCTGGCCTGATATTATGTTTGCTACATGCATCTGTGTAAGATATCAAGCCAACCCCGAGATGTCACACCTGGTTGCTGTCACTAGTATTCTTAGATATAAGATTAGCAAATGTAGTTGTTGAGGGAGCTAGAGAAACAACCCTGTTTGGAGCAGGGCTGTTGATAGATTGATCTTTGGATTTAGAGGGAACTTTCCTTATCGTCTTGCTTGGATCCCCATAAGATAAAATGTTGGTTCTCATTCTTCTATCTCTAGATTCTTTTTCTTGTTTGATCAGCACCAAGATGTTCTTTTTAACTATAGCTACTTGATGTTCAAAAGAGTGTAGTTGTAAGACATCACCACTTACATCTATCGAGGACTACTCCATTCATTTTAGCACCAATAATATTATTTTCTACCTTTGAATCTTAGCATCTAACTCTTCTTTGGTAGATATAGGCTTATTTTATTTTTCCATACCTAAAATTGAAGTAAAAGCTACAATAGGTCTAAATGTCGAGAGTTCAGTATATGCACATGTTGCCTCACCATCTGAAATGGGTTTATCGATCGACAGTTCTCTGAACTCTCTTAGATTTATTAGTAACTTCTGGGCCATCTTTTAAACATTCACCTTAGAGTTAACCATGGTTTTAGTCTTAACATCCACTTAACCAAATATCACCTTGGTATTTTCTTGAGCTCAGACTTAGGTGTATATTTTCATACCTTTAATGTTGAATAGTCTCTTCCACAAAAATGATCGAATGTGTTTCCATGTCTGGGTTATTCTTGTGTAGACTATCATCTGATTAGTAGATCCAGCTACCGACTGAATATTTTGTCTGATGCATTTTATAGTTGTTTCTTCTGTCGACTTTTCAAGCACCTCAATAGCCCCATATCGAGCTCTATGTAGAGGAGCTTTTTCTTTAGTAGATGATTTAGGAATGGCTTTTAGCCTAAGTACTAATTTTTTCTAATGATGACTCATCCATTCTTTTTCTTTCTAGAGAAAATAGAGTACTTGACTTCTTTTATAGAGCCGTTTTTGTTATACCAAGTTTGTAAGGCCCCGTTCCCGTGACGCTTACAATTTGGACAGTCATCGCATAAAATCATTTTAAAACATACATTACTTTTGCAACGAAATTTTAAAAAACTTTCATTTATAATTAAAAACAGGTCATTTCATTATATTACATCATTCATTTACATATCAAAATATAATAACATGTCAAAATATGGATGCCAGCCTCAAAAAGGCTCCTAGTAGCTTATGCATCCATGCCTGCAACTCCTTAGCATCAACAAAATACCTGCCAACTATCATGCATACAAAAAGTAAGCAACGCTGATTGAGTTCTATTTTATAACAAAAATACTTTACTTCCTTTGAAAACCAAAACTTTACATTCGTTCGTGGTCATACATCATACATACACATTGATAATAATTATTATTATCTTCATCATCGTTCGTTCATTCATTCATTCCTTCATTCCTTCTTTCGGTCGTTACTATCGCATATTATCATATGGATCCCGTCACATGCAATACCCCCGTCTCCTACCGAAGACAATACTAGGGTACGTGACAAGGAATCCCTTTCGAGTCAATCTCAAGGTTTGAACTCCCTTCGAGTCAGTCTTAATGATTGAACTCCCTTCGAGTCAATAATAGACTCCCTTCGAGTCAAGCTTAATGATTGAACTCCCTTCGAGTCAATAATAGACTCCTTTCGAGTCAATCTCAATGATTGAACTCCCTTCAAGTCAATAATAGACTCACTTCGATTCTATCTCAAGGTTAGACTCCTTGTGTGCATCCTTCAGGTTAGCTAAACCGCACACAGTTGAGCTAACGACAACATGGTCGTGCACCTCTCTTTATTTGCTTGCAATCCTTTCATTCGTTCATTACGTTCCACTTTTCATTATTGTTATCTTTCGCTTCATTACATATTACCTTACGTTCATTCATACATATATCATACCACGTAAAGTCATAACATAATACATAACGTATTACATAACATAATACATATGTTTTGAAAACCTGTTTAACGAAGAAAGATAACACATCCCACACACACATAGACATCATAAACCTCATCATATCATCATGCATCAAGCATAAACCATCACATCATAACAGAACCTATCTCAACCATCTACCTCATAAAACCCTTAGAAAACCCTAAGCCCAAGATGAAGCATAATTAAACATTTCAGGTGCATGAGCATAAATTTTCTAAGTAAAACAATCTGGGCGCATTACAACTATGCAGGCGCATGAGCACTGTTAGGGCGCATGAACATTTAGGCGCATGGGCATCTCTGGCGCATGGGCATCTCTGGGCGCATGAGCATCTCTGGGCGCATGGGAACTATTTGGGCGCATGGCTAACACTTAGGCGTATGTCCTGGGCACATGGGCCACTGTTTAGGCGCATGGCCTACACTTAAACGCATGGCCAACATGCTACTGTTTGGGCGCATGTCTACAGATTAGGCGCATGGACTTGGGTGTATGAGTACAGTTAGGCGCATGAGATAAGTTGGGCGCATGAGAACCTTCTGAAATTCAACCTGCATAATAAACAACTTCTAACCACCAATCTAACACTTACTATCTCAAATCTAACATACTAAGGGCTCTTAAAACATTCTAAACATCAATTCGAACCTCCAAAACAACTCTAAACATACAACCACACTAGAACAGTCGAACAACAAACAGAAAATTAAGTTATTTTTTAGAAACTTTACCCAGTATACATAATAGCCCCAAACACTTTGAAAATCAGTAGAAAGAGGGGTTCTAGAAACTCACTTGAAGCAAATCTTAGAGCAAAACACTTCCACCTGCAAATCCAGCTCCTAAAACCCACGAAATCAAGCACTTAGCACCACAAATCTCGGCCTAGAAGCTGTGAATTCGGTTGAAACCGAACATAGGGTCAAGAAAACTCACCTTTTGCAGCTTCTTCTTCCTTTCTCTCTCTAGAACTAAAAGTTCTTCTCTCTTCTTCTTTTCATCCGAGGATAAAGGTGGGTGGAAGAAGAAGTGGGCAGCCATACCTTTAAATCCTTAAAATAGTAAGGTTTTGTGTCTTGTACACTTTACCCCCTTGAACTTGTGCCCCTTATCTTTTCTTTATAGACACTCTTCTTTGATCTTCTTTTAAATAAAATTCGGGGTGTTACAAGTCCACCCCCTTATATAAGTTTCATCCCCGAAACTTGTCTATTCTCAAACAATCACGTGTATTGTTGTCTCATCTCTTCCTTGATCTTATATATAGGCTTATTCCCTTTGGGCTCCACTGCACTTGTACAAGTGAAACCACCATTCTCCTTAGCCCTCCTCTTCTTTCTATCAGAAACGGCCACCAGTTTCTCCTCGTAATTAGGTCGTTCGTCCATCTCGATATTCTCTAGTGGCACGATCGTATTCCTATTGATTGAGCACATTCCCAGACGAGATACATGGAATGTAGGATGAATCCCACTTATCTCTTCGGGTAACTCCGGTCGATATGCCACTGCTCCTTCCTGAGCAACAATTTGGAATGGCCCTATATACCTTGATTCCACTTTCCTTGCTTTCTGAATCGAATGATTCCCTTTTCCAAGGCGAGGTCTTCATCATTACTCCATTGTCGTTGATCGGCACTGAACTCTGGTTGGGCATGGTTGATCAAACCACCCTCTTGTAACAATCAGTATTTGCCTCATAGGCTGTTAGCCAATTCATCTGAAGGTGTACGCCTATCCATCTAAGCCTGTCCTGAATGGTCTAGCAGGAAACAAGTGCTGTCCGAATTCTATCGCGCAATCCTCTAGGGCATCGGGTAAGCTAATGGACTTACCAATAGCAATTTCTACATCGAAGGGTTCTTTGATCTTCCTACTCCTAGCGTGCAACTTATCACAGAAGGTAGCAGGAACGAAACTACTACTAGCACCATAATCAAAGCATAGATGCACTGATTTAAATTACTAGAAACGTACCGGACGTCAAGTCAAAGTCCGCTCTAGCATCCTCTTGGTCAGGGCAGATGCTCTAACCTTCATCCTCTGTTCTCCTCTTCTGAACCCCTTGCTTTGCCTTGGAGTTCTCAGCCCTTGGCTTCCTGCAGTCTCTGCTCCTATGTCCACTCTCACCACACCTGTAATATCTCATCGCGCGATAATCCCTCGCCAGGTGGCCCTCCTTCCTACACTGAAAGCAGAGATTCGATCCTCGCTTGCATTCTCCAGCATGCTCCTTCCCACATTTCTTACATGCCCTCACTTCCCCGGTTATCATCCATCTATCATCTATCCTCACCTTCTTACCACCAGCCTCAAATCCACCATCATCATCCCATCTTCCACTCCTATTCCTAACATAACCCCGCTCCTCCTCTTCGTCCGTTATCGGCACCGCCTCTCGCTCATCATACAACCTCCCCGCCAAATCGACCATCGACCTAAACATGCTTGGTCGGCTAGCGACCAGATGTCCGCGCATATATGCTGACACACCTGGAATGTACCTCTTAATCTTTCATGACACAGGCGTCACCTGATCTGGCACCAGCCTTGCTATCTCATTGAATTTTGTGGTGTACTGCTGGTGTGTCATGGTCGCTGCCTCCAATTGCAGGAACTCCCTCTCAACTTTGTCTAGCTCCCTATGAGGGCAAAACTCCTCGACTACCAACCTTTTCAGCTCCTTCCACCTCATCCTCCTAACTCCCTGGTACCCTCAGCCTGGACAATGTGTCCCACCAGCATAAGGCCGAGCCTACAAAGAAATAGGTAGCAAACTTCACCTTTTGATCCTCCCGGCACTTGATGATATCGAGTACCGCCTCCATCTCTCTCACCAATGGTGAGCAGCTGCAACACTCCCATTTCCATCAAACGTTGGGGGCCTGCATCTTTGGAATTCCCCATTGTTACAGCCCCGTGCAGTTTCCTGCACAGCCTCCTCATCATCATCCTTACTGGAGGAAACCGTCTCAGCCTCGGGCTGCTCCCTTTCTCCTCTCTCGTCATTCCCTCTCTTAGCGGCCTTCTCCTTTTCCTTCTTCTCCCTCTTCTCATCCTCCCTCACAACTCTAATAACTTTGGTCACCATAGACGGTAGAATTTTCTACATAACCTAATGAACCTCCTCAACTACCACCTCTTTCACGGAGGCCCTCAAATCAGCACACTTATCACCACCCTCATGATGATGAATCTCGGGCTCTCCAAGTGTCGTTTCGGCAGTCCTAGCCCTGTGTTTTGTGACACGCGGTCCACCACCACGTCCACCACGCACTCCACCTCGTGAGGCCTTAGATGATCTACCTCTGTCCATCTCTAAACACTATAAGATTCAAACACTAACACGATCATTCTCGGTAATAGCTTAGATTATGTCAAGTATAGTAAGTCCCTAATTACAGTGGCCAGTTGTGATTAGCCACTTACTTTACTCTTTATTCCCTAAGCATTCCCTATCTTGACTACATCAGTATCTAAATCTACATAAAAGCACACAAGCCACATAACTTGCGCACATAATACCGGTTAACATTAACTTACATAAAACGTTTACATAAAACCTTTACCTGCAGACACGTAGCTACTAGGATTGGCATCCCTTTCTTTTCGTCCCATTCTCAGTTTAAGATTAGGTTTTTGAAAATATTTTACCTGATTCTCTTAAACTTTGGCTCTGATACTAACTTGTAAGGCCTCGTTCCCGGGACGCTTATAGTTTGGACCGTCATCACATAAATCTTTTTAAAACATATATTACTTTTGCAGCGCAATTTCAAAAAAACATTCATTTATAATTAAAAACATGTCATTTCATTACATTACATCATTTATTTACATATCAAAATACAATAACATGTCAAAATGTGGATGTCAGCCTTAAAACGCTCCCATTAGCTTATGCATCCATGCCTGCAACTTCTTAGCGTCAACAAAAAACCTACCAATTATCATGCATACAAAAAGTCAGCGACGCTGAGTGAGTTCTAGTTTTATAAAAGAAATACTTTACTTTCTTTGAAACCAAAACTTTACATTCGTTCGTGGAAATACATCATACGTACATATTGATAATAATTATTATTGTCTTCATAATCATTCGTTTATTCATTCATTCCTTCATTCCTTCTTTCGTTCGTTACTATCGCACATTATCATATGGATCCCGTCAGATGCAATACCCCCGTCTCCTACCAAAGACAGTACCAGGGTACGCGACAAGGAATCCCCTTCAAGTCAATTTCAAGGATTGAACTCCCTTTGAGTCAATCTTAATGATTGCTCTCCCTTCGAGTCAATAATAGACTCCCTTCGAGTCAATCTCAATGATTGAACTTCCTTTGAGTCAATAATAGACTCCCTTCGAGTCAATCTCAATGATTGAACTCCCTTTGAGTGTCTATCTCAAGGATAGACTCCTCATGTGCATCCTTCGGGTTAGCTAAACCGCACACGGTTGAGCTAAAGACAACATGGTCGTGCACCTCCCTTCGTTTGCTTGCAAACCTTTTATTCATTCATTACGTCCCACTTTTCATTATTGTTATCTTTCACTTCATTACATAATATTTTACATTCATTCCTACATACATCATACAACGTAAAGTCATAACATAATACATAACGTATTACATAACATAATACATACGTTTTGAAAACCGTTTAACAAAGAAAGATAACACATCACACACACATACACATCATAAACATCATCATATCATCATGCATGCATCAAGCTTAAACCATCACATCATAACAGAACCTATCACAACAATCTACCTCTTAAAACCCTTAGAAAACGCCAAGTCCAAGATGAAGCACAATTAAACATTTCAGGTGTATGAGCATAAAATTTTCTAAGTAAAACAGCCTGGACGTATTACAACTACGCAGGCGCATGAGCCTGCTTAGGTGCATATGCACTGCTGGGGCGCATGAACACTTAGGTGCATGGGCATCTCTGGGCGCCTGGGCATCTATGGGTGCATGGGCACTATTTGGGCACATGGCCAACACTTAGGCGGATGGGCACATTTCCTGGGTGCATGGGCCACTGTTTAGGCGCATGGCCTACACTTAGGCGCATGGCCAACACTTAGGTGCATGGCCAACATGCTGGGCGCACGGGGTACTATTTGGGCGCATGTTTACTGATTGGGCGCATGGACTTGGGCGCATAAGGACAGTTAGGTGCATGAGATAAGTTGGGCGTATGGGAACCTTCTGAAATTTAACCTACACAACAAACAACTTCCAACCACCAATCTAACACTTCCTATTGCAAATCTAACATACTAAACACCCTTAAAACATGCTGAACATCAATTCTAACCTCCAAAACAACTCTAAACATACAACTACACTAGAACTGTCAAACAACAAGCAAACCATTCAGTTTTTTAGAAACTTTACCTGATATACATAATAGTCCCAAACACTTTGAAATTCAGTAGAAAGAGGGGTTCTAGAAACTCACCTGAAGCAAATCTTAGAGCAAAACACTTCCATCTGCAAATTTAGCTCCTAAAACCACAAAATCAAGCACTTAGCACCACAAATCTCGGTCTAGAAGCTGTGAATTCGGTTGAAACCGAACATAGGGTCAAGAAAACTCACCTTTTGTAGCTTCTACTTCCTTTCTCTCTCTAGAACCAAGAGTTCTTCTCTCTTCTTCTTTTCAGTCGAGGATAAAGGTGGGTGGAAGAAGAAGTGGGTGACATACCTTTAAATCCTTAAAATAATAAGGTTTTGTGCCTTGTACACTTTACCCCCTTGCACTTGTGTCCATTATCTTTTCTTTCTATACACTCTTCTTTGCTCTTCTTTTAAATAAATTCGGGGTGTTACAAAGCTGAACCTTCTTGTTTAGTCTGCTGATAGTTCTCTTGTATTCCATCCTATTTTTCTCGGAGCTATCATATCCATGCTCATTTAGCATAGCATTAAGCTTAAAATCAACTTCTAATATTCGCTCATAATCATCATTCCATATAAAGCAAAAGAGGACTTATTGCGAGCTATTGACTACTTGCTTAGCCAGCTAAAGAAAGTCAATAACTTCATTAGGATTATCTTCCCTCTTTTTGATAGCATAATCTGAGATTCCAAGTGACAACGTTGATTAGGACGAAGGCACATCCAAAGGTTCTTTTGGTGTCGATAGGCGTTGGAGACTATAGAAAATTGATTATTGTAACTCAATGATATCTTGGAGAGTGATGGCCTACGATTCAATGTCAACCACTCTAGATGTCGATTGTTATGCCGTGTTGATTTATGCTTTTTAGATTAGCAACCCTTTCCAGCTTATTCTCAGGGTGCTGGTATCATATTTAAGGCCAATAACTCTATTTACTGAAGCTTTTAGATGGTAGTTCTTAAATGCGAGAGCTTTTGATCTTTTAACATATCCTTGCAGCCTTGTGTTTTCCTTTTGCAAAATAGTTAAGTCTTTATACAAGATCTAGATTAGTGGTCATCAATTCATCTATTAGTTGCATACTTTCGCCATCCATAGTTGTGGAATCCTTAAGAGTCTACAAGGTCTTCGGCCTTACTTCTGCACCTAGCCACCAGATGTGGTTTCTTGGTGTCCCAGATACCTCTCCCCAAGAAATGCTTCCAAAGAAGCACTCTTAATGTGAGTTGTCAAGGTCAAGGTCTAAGTGATGTGGTCTTTGTCCTACTGATTAGTTGATGGCTTAGTGGTAGTATTAGCCTCTTCCACATTGATCATTTCTTCCCTGGGATCAACGTCTTGTGGTGTAGGATATGCAATAGATGTTTCCACAATCCTAATTGTCTATGTATTAAGGCTTGGGGAACACATTAGATCATGGTGAATTATAGTGTAGACAATGGAAAAGTATGCCCTTGAGTGGGTACAAAAGGGGGGCCACCCTCATCCTTATTTCCATGCACCAAAAGCATTTTCAAGTTAGAGAGAGAAAGATCAATTGGGTTTAAGAGATATAAATCTAAGAAAGTGCCCGAGGTATGATTATAACATGCTTTTTCATCGATCTAGGCTAGATCTAAGCTCTAATAATGATATCAATGTGTTTCTATGTGTAAAGTTTAAAACTTTACTTGTGTACACACGTAGATCTCAAGTTTTGTTCTTGTTTAAAGGTTTTGCTCGAAGGCTTCAAAAGTTAAGTTCTAGATCCCCTCTTTTACTTTTTTTACCTACTTTTGGTGTTGATACATATACCACATGTTAAATTCATGTTAAACATATGATTTATTACATAATGGTGGCACTTTTAAGATAAAAATGATATGTTTGACATGTTTTATAATGTTGTTATGTGCATGGTGTGTTTTAGTGATAACTCTAGTCATATGAAGCCTAGATCTATGGATTAAAACTACAAACTACTGAATTATGGAGTAGAAACACTAAGGATGATAATGGGAAGAAGGTTAACCCACCCGCATTCACTCACAACTACCCGCATTCAACATTTACTCAGTGGTATTAAGTATTAGCTTACCTGCACTTGTTATCCATATTATTTTTTCATTCATGTTCCTATTAGTCATATTGACCAAGTGTTGTCACTCGCATTGGGCGTCTGCATTGGTCCCTTCATACATATTTGTTCCTATTGGCCGTACTAACTAAGTGTTGGTCACCCACATTGGGTGTCCGCATTGGTCCCTTCACTTGCTTTCGTTACTAATGCCGACACTCATAGAGTATTGACTATCCATACTAAGTCTTTACCCATACCCATTTCCTACTACCTGCATTAAGTTATTCTTCCGCGTTCAGCATACTACTTGCACCAAGCTATTGTAGCCCATATTAGGTGACACTTAGGATATTTTCACTATGGATTCGACTAAGCGCTGACCATATTTCCAATTGAATATTTATTTAAAATGAGTTCTCATTTGTATGACTTACATAAAAGTGCTATATTATGTTCCATGTTATGTGATGATATAAAAGATATTTCATAAAAGTATTATGTATGATAAGTGGAATACTAAATAATGAAAGAACGATAATGAGACCTAATGAATGTTACTCGGTACCTAATGATGAATGAAAAGTCGTGCAAACATAATTTTCTTATATGAGTCGAATCAAATAAAATGTTTGGGCTCTTGCTTTGTGCAAAACCAGTTCATGAAAGAGGAAAGATAATGAATGAAATAAAGATAATGAACATGATAAAGGATGTTATAAAAATCAAATTGACTGTTAATGAATGATATATATGAGTTTATTTAATAAAGTTAATGGTATATTGATCTATATAATTATAAAACTAGAACTCATTAAGCAATGCTGACTTTGTATGCATATTCCTTGGCGGAAAAAAATGGGATGCAGAGATGGCACTAGTACTGGAGGTACGTGGAAAATTAAAGACTTGCATCCATGTTTATGTTGGACCCTGAAAGGATCATACATGCCAATTCAAGTGGTGGATGATAGTTGTTCTGCTGGAAATCTCCCCAAGCCCAAGAACCAACGCGGATGAAGAATCTGCATCAACAAATGAAGACCGTTGGCTATCCGCATTTGTATATACGGATGACCAAAGAACAAATGCTGACAAGTATTTGTTCTTCCGCATTAACAAATGCGGACAACCGAACAAATTCTGATAAGGAAGTGTACATCCGCATTAGGTAATGCGGATGCTCAGCAACAAATGCGCCAAGTGTTTGTTCATCCACATTTGTCAATGCTGATGACCAAACACTAATGCGATAGAGCAAAAACAAATGCCGATGAAGATCAACACATCCGCATTAGTTAATGTGGATGAACAACAACAAATGCTGATGAAGACTTTTTGTACTTAGATTAGATTATAGTACAGGGGTAATTTAGCCTTTTGTAAAGGCTTCCTGTCAGCCTATAAATAGAATAGATATCATCGTATGTGAGGTGACCGAGGATAGACAGAAAATACACAATCAGAATATTTTGTTTCATCTTATGTTCAAGAGGTGTATTGTTACTGTAGATTGCTCAAACCCTAGCATTTATTGTAACCACTCACCTTAATCAATACAAAGAGCATTTATGAGTATTCATGCATTCAATGTTCTGTGATTGTTTGATTCCGCCTTACAATCATTGACTCAATCATCATATTCGGTCCTTGTTGATTCACATCAACAGAGAATATCATTCTAACAATCCAGTCAATTGGTATCAGAGCTTTGGCTCTCGGTTCTTCTTCAGATCTGCTTAGATCTAAGCTGAACTCAATTAATCTGGTGATTGAGTTGCTGTTAGAGTATTTGACTACCTCTATTCAGTATACAAGTTGAATATCTGCTAAAATACTTTGACAGTCACTGTTCATCCGTACTCATCCTCAAGAACAAATCTGTGAACAGTTTCTCAACCATAAAACAACAGAAACATAAAAAACTTCTGAAAATTACAAAAAAATTCTAACAAATTTCTACCCAACTACACTCAGCAGATCTGGTTATATAAGCCTGTTTTGGACTATCTGGACTAGGTGGACTTAAGAATCAATCTAATCTTTATTCAAACAAGTTAAAAAAAACTTATTAATATGGATTCACATACTTTCTCTGAACTTGGTCACACTCCTAAACCTCCTATGCTTAAACACAAACCTGAGTTTAAGTAATGAAAGATTAGGTTCATGAATTACATTACAGGTGTAGATCCGGACTATTGGATTTCCATATGTAAAGGGCCTCACATTCCAGTGACACTTTCTGCTGACCAGGCTGCTCTGTACAAAACCACAAGAATACCCATAGAGGATCTCACTCTTGATGATGATGACTACAAAAAGATAAAGATTGATCTCAAAGCATGTTCCATTCTGACTCAAGCACTAAAAATGGATGTGCTAAAAAGGCTTGAGAAGTATAGAACAGCTAAAGCTGTGTAGGATGCACTGCTGATTATCTATGAAGGCAACAGTGAAATAGCTGAAATTAACAAGGCTAAACTTGTTAATCAATATGAAACCTTTCATCACTCCAAGGGGGAGTCAATCAACAATTACATAGATTTGTGCAGCTGGTGAATGATTTAGAGATTTAGGGGTTACATATAAAGTCAAGGAGCTGAACAAAAAGATGCTTCACAGCCTTCCTGAAAACTAGAAACAAAATGTTACCATGCTAAAAAACACTCTTGATCTAGAGAGTACCACCTTGGACATAATGATTACCAAAATTAAAGCTCTTGAACTTGATGAAAGGAGCAGGAACCTTGGTGGACCTTGAGTTATTGAAGCATATAAATTTCCATCAGACACTCACACGGTGGAAAATGCTTTCATTACTGAGGATGATGATTTTCTCTCCCCAAGAGATCAAGTGAAGACAACCGGGTTCATTGATGCTCCATCAACAAACAAGCCATCAACATCATCTCAACCAACAGGGTTAACTGTTACTCCTACAGGTCTGTCTGAAGATCAAAGGTCTAAAGAGCAAAAGGCTACTTACAATGCCTTTGTTGCAAGCTTTGAAGCCTACTTGGGAGGAAGACTCACTTCTGCCCACCTAATCCAAGAAGACTTGGAAGAAATGGATCCAGATGATGTGGAAGAGATGGATCTGTAATGGCAAATGGCTATGATAGCAATGAGAGCTAAGAAGTTCTTCAGAAAAGGGAGAAAGCTTAGTCTGAATGAAAACACAAAACTTGGATATGACAAATCCAAAGTCAAATGCTTTAGTTATGGTAGACTGGCCATTTTTCAAGAGAATGTGATGCTCTTAGAAGAAACAACAATAGCTTTCAAAGGAATTCTCAAGGCCAATCAACCTCATAACGAAGCTATCAGTCCAACAATCATCAACAGTAGCAGTATCATCACCAACAACAATATCAACATCCATACCAGAGTCAGCCACAACTGACAAATCAAGCTCATGGAACCAACCAATCTACTTCAAATGCTGTTGTAATCAGACAAGATGGAGTATGTGACTGGAGCTTATATGCTGAAGAAGTGAAGCCACAACTTCAAAATCTTGCTCTCATGACTCACATCAACGAGGGCCCAACTCTAATGCCATCTGAGGTAAAATCTAATCTGTGTAGTGATAAATGTATTGCTGAACTACAGGGTTACCGTGATCACAATCACAAATTGGCAGCTAAAATCAAAGAAGAAAAAGTAAAATCTGAGATGTATAAAAGAGAAATCAAATGCTTTGAAATAAAAATCAAATCTCTCATCTCTGATATAGAAAAACTGCATGGAGAAAAGTACACTCTTGCAGCTGAAAATGAAAAATTAACTGAAAAAGCTAGCCCAATCCAAAGCTGAGCAATCAGTTATTGAAGTGAAACTTGAAAAGTTTCAACTGTCTTCAGCTAAGCTGCAAGAGATGCTTGATTCACAGAAGGAGCACAGTGATATGACTGGGATTGGATACAATTCATGTCCCCCACCATATAATGACGATTACACTGTCATACCTGAGTCTGTCACTCTGACTGATAAAATTGAACCTAACACTATTGAACCTAAATCAATAGTAACTCAAATCACTAATCCTCAAAATAAACCAAGTGTTTATATTGAAACAAATGAGGAGAAAATTAGGTTAGGTCATCCAATCAAAATCAAAGAGTACCCAGACAAGATAGTGAATGTCAATAAACCAAGAAGTCCTGTCAAAGCCATAATGCCTTTTGTGAAATTTGTTCCTACAATTCCAAAGAAAAGAAGATAACATATGATTCTGTGAAACATCTGCTAAAAGCAGATCTGATTGTGAGATCAAATCTCCAAAGAATTCAATCAAATCAGATAACGTTTCACCAAAAATCAAAAGCAAAATCTCACTGGTTTAAAAAACAAGGATCAAATCAGATCCTCAATCATCAAAACCAAATCAAGGGGTCGGTTTTGAGAAAGATCATGTAAACCAATAAAAAAGGGAGGACAGAAAAAGTTTAAGAAAGCAAAATCAGCCTAATAAAATCAAAACTAATAGTGTTGTGAAACAAACTATTAAAAGGGCTGATCATGCTTCCTAACCCAAATCAAAGACTGAGGCTCAGTCCAAAACTGGTAAAGCTATCGAGGCATCAATGCAAGGATCAGTGTCAAGAAACAAACACATGTGTTGTGACGTGTGTGAAATGTCAAATCACAAAACTGATAAGTGCTATTTCAATCAATATTTCTCAGTCTGTGACATGAACAATCATTCCAACAAAAATTGCTATTTTAACAAATATTGTTCTTTTTGTGATATGACCAACCACAACACATCTGATTGTTTCTTCAAACAAAATGGCTTGAGAATTCCTCAAAACAAGCCCATTTCACCAATCACATCTGTGAAACCCAAAATCAACAGTCATTTTCATCATAAACTATTCAAGACTTCCAGTACTGATGATGATTTGGGTAATCTGAAAGAGTTAAAGAGAGTTCAAAGAAATATAAAACACAACTTTAGACAAATTCATAATTTTCATAATTCAAAAACGAAGTTTGATAATAAAAAACATGTCCAATTTTTGAAAAGAAATAGGGATCAAAGGTTTGAATACTCTTCTGACTCTTCAGTTGATGTTGATGTGATGAACCAACCAAGATATAAACAGAAATTAACCACATCCCCCAAGTCACAGTTTAGAGGAAAGTACCAATAAGTTACTATCATGGATAGGAACGGGAAACCCAAGACCATCATGGCTTGGGTTTCACATTCTAGTTAGTTCTTTTTGTGCTTGTAGGGTCACTTATACAGGTCCAATAACGTATGGTACGTGGACAGTGGGTGCTCCCGACACATGACTGGAGATCGTTCCCTACTTCGTGACTTCAAGCGTATTCAAGGAACTACTGTGGCATTTGGTGGAGATTCACAAGGTGGCAGAATCACTGGTGAAGGATCTGTGACAAATGGGATATTGAGCTTTGAGAGAGTGAACTATTGTGAACAACTAAATTTCAATCTACTCAGCATGTCTCAGATCTGTGACAAGAAATATTCAACTCATTTCACTAACACTCATTGCTACATTCTGAAACTAGGATTCTAAATTCCTAGTGAATGGGTTGTCTTGAAGACCCCGAGGAAGAATAACACCTATGTCTTAAACCTCAATTCTGCTTTACCGAAAGAAGAAACATGTCTTCTGTCAAAAGCATCTTTTGATGAGTCACAGCTTTGGCACAGATGTTTGGGACACACAAATTTTAAAAACATGAATAGATTGGTCAAGGGAAATCATGTCATTGGTTTACCCCAAAAGGAATTTCACTTTATTGATCACTGTTCAGCGTGTCTCAAAGGAAAACAACATAAGTCTTCCCACAAGCCAAAACTGGTGAACACAAATGATTCTCCATTGAAGCTACTTCACATGGATCTTTTTGGACTAACTCATGTTACGAGTATTAGAAAGAAATAGTATTGTTTGGTGATCATAGATGACTTTTCCAGATTTACATGGGTCTTCTTCTTACTTCATAAAAACGAAGCGTCCCAACTAATAAAAGATTTATCACAAAAATTGAAAACCAACTTGATCATAAAGTTAAAACAATTAGAAGTGATAATGGGACAGAATTTAAGAATGAAGATACGAGTTCATTTTGTACAACCAAAGGCATTGCTCATCAATTTGGTGCAGCTAGAACTCCTCAACAAAATGGGGTAGCTGAAAGGAGAAATAGAACCCTAATTGAAGCAGCACGAACCATGCTAGCCAATGCTAAACTGCCAATTACCTTTTGGGCAGAAGCGGTTAACACATCGTGCTTTGTACAAAATAGAACTTTAATTGTAAAAGAAAGCAACAAGACTCCTTATGAACTTATCTTTCAAAGAAAACCATTTATTGGATTTTTCAAGTCATTTGGTTGTCCTGTCTCAATATTAAACACCTAAGACCATTTGGGAAAGTTTTCATCCAAGTCCGATGAAGGATTTTGTAGGTTATTCTTCTGTCTCAAAGGCTTATAGAGTGTTTAATCCTAGATTAAACATAATTGATGAATCAACAAATGTTCAATTTAAGGAACATTCATTTCCTAAATCTACAAATGGTCCTGACTGGTTGTTTGATATTGATTCATTTACAAAATCTTTTGATCAACTCTGATGCAGGAAACCTACAATCAGCTGAATCTTCATCATTAGTAGAAAGAAGGAATGAATTTCCAATGATTCCTCCAACTTCTTCTAAGCAACTTAATGAAGATGTACCACTGCAAGCTGATCCTGTCAGACAATCATTACAAAATCTAAGTGTTTCAACTGAGGATGGTCCTAGCATAATACCATCTCCTTCAGAAGAACCATCCACTGAAGTCAGAACTCAAGATCATGCTACAACTCCAGTTGAAACTGAAAGAAGTGGTACGAGACTCTATCATCTTTTCTTCTTGAAAACAGATATAAAAGAGGAGATTGATCAGACTCTCTTCAGAAAGAGAAAAGGAAATACATGTTGCTGGTTTAGATATATATGGATGACATCGTCTTTGGCTCGACAAACAAATTACTCTGCAAAGACTTTGAAGACCTCATGCATTCAAAATTTCAAATGAGTGCTATGGGGGAACTCACATTCTTTCTAGGAGTGCAAGTCCAACAGACAGCAGATGGAATCTTCATCAATCAATCAAAATACGTGGAAACAATGTTAAAGAAGTTCAAATTTGTTGATTGTCAGTCCATCAGAACTCCTGTTGACACTAAAGTGAAGATTGGTCCAGATCTTAAAGGCAAACCAGTGGATCAGACTCACTATCATTCTATGATAGGTTCACTTATGTATCTAACAGCCAGTAGGGATGACATTATGTTTGCTGTTTGTGTGTGCCAGATATCAAGCAGATCCCAAGGAATCCTATATGAATATAGTCAAGAGGATATTCAGATATCTTAAGGGCAAGCCTGCTCTTGGATTATGGTATCCAAAGGAAGGAGACTTCAATCTGTATGCATACACTAAAAGTAATTATGGGGGATGCAATTTCAACAGAAAATCCACTTCTGGCGGTTGTTAATTTCTTGGTCCAAGACTGGTCTCCTGGTAGCAGAAGCATAGCAGCATTAGCATGTTGTTCACAAGTTCTCTGGATTCAAAACCAGATGCTTGATTATGGTTTTAACTTTTTGCACACTCCAATTCATATTGACAACACAGCAGCTATGTTCATAACAAATAATCCAGTTCAACACTCAAAAACAAAACACATTGAAATTAGATATCACTTTTTGAGAAATTATGTTGAAAAAGGGTTAATCAAATTGATACATGTTCACACTGATAATCAATTAGCTGATTTATTCACTAAGGTATTTGATCCAACTAGATTTGAATTCCTAGTTCAATCAATTGGCATGATTAATCTTGATTAAAATCAAAATCAACAAAACATTTTAATATTTTAAAAAATACAAAAAGAAATTAAAAGAAGAAGTATATGGTTTATACAATAGGGAAATGATATAATTACAGTCGTTATATTATTCACTGTGCTTACTTATAAATCTTAAATGACTGACATGACTTATCTGATATGTGGGTAGGATCAACTTTGGAAAAGAAGACACATGCGGTGATGAACTAAAGCTTATATTCAACTGTGAAGCTTTCATCTCATAGTGTGTGTAAGTATTGGCTTATCCAAATGTGTGTGTAGCAACCTAAACACACCAGGTAATGATATCATATAATCTCCTTTACTAACATCAATTCCTCTTCTGTTTTACTAAGCAAAGACCTAGAGAAACAAGCACATAGTGCTGATGTCATGATCCATCAAGATTCCTAATGAGGAACACATCCAACTTGGATGAAACAAAAGAATAAAATACATTCTAAGTGAATGAAACTAAAGAATCCTAAGAGATCACCTTCCAAAGTGAAGTTAAATGTATCCTAACCAAAAGGAGCTTTCTAGCTACTGATCTCCTCGACCATCTTCCTTCTAGTATAAAGGAAAGAGCTTCCCGAGAGCCCCTCCGGCAGGGGAAACCCATCCCTTTCTTGACTTAGTTGAGGGTAGTTAGGTTGGTTAGCTAGTGTCATTGGCCCTGAAACGGAACTTTCATGCTGGAGCAAGAACTAGCATGAAAGTCGATCTATTACAACCAGCGCGGTTAAAAGGATCAAAATAAAAGAATCCCAATGAGGATCAAGCAAAATGAGATTTAATATTTTAAGTAACCTGGTCAAGTAAGATGTTAAAAGTTCTACCATACATTGCATGCAGATGGTTGACCTTGCCATGCTTTTGAGTGTGAGGTACATGTTGAATACCCAATCAACTCAAAACATGATAAGATCATTTGTATAAAAATATTAACCAAGTATGAGTTTAAAAGGATAAACATACCTTCAATCAATATGTTCATGAATATGTCTGTTTTACTAACAACTGCTTGCACTTGTGAAAGGTAAGATTGATATGATCCCAAAGAAAAGTATATCTCAACTTCTTGTCCAGATAAGAAAGCAAAAATCACAAAAAGATTTACTCTTCAAAATTTTCAAATCTTTAAAGTTTCTATCTCATATAGATATAAACTTTAGGGGGAGTAATTAAAATTTTGATCATCAATGTACAGATGTTTCCTTTCTTAAAATACAAAAATCAAAAACAGTTTCAACAAATCAGAAAATCTGACTGTTGGGGTTTGTTAAACCATTTACAACTTGTTTAATCATTTAAACATATGAACGCAGCGGAAGGTAAACCTTAAATCATGTTAAAGTTTCTGAAAATTAGCATTATTATGTGTAAACAAACAAACCCATAACATGAGGATCTTTATTATGTGAAAAACTAGCATACAATATAAGATTTAACAACCAAACATGACAAGAACAACCCCATGATACTACCTTTTATGAAGCTGCCAAAACGAAAATATGAAGGCTGAAAAATGTCATGAACGGGCAAAACTTCCAAGGGTAGGAGTCCTCAAGTGTCCATACTCACAAGCCTCTAAGAAAACACCATCGTTGCTAGGATTTAAAGCACCCAAAACGAACTACAATGCTGCTGGAACCTTGTTTCCAGCTGAGTTCTTCAATGGGTGGAAGAAAGAAAACCTTTTCTACTTCACACCAATGAAGGAGCATAGCTTGGGTTATTAGAACACCCAAGAAACGACCAAAAGGGGTTCAAAAACCCCAAGTTTCAGCCGTGAATCAGGAGAGAATATAGAGCTTTTCTCTAGTTGTTCATTTTGCAAAATGAGAGAGAGATAGTAAGATGAGTCTTGCACTCTACCACTCAACCACTAACTTAATGAGTGCTGCATTTTCAAGACAAAATGGGGAGTCCAAGGGGAGCCAAAAGGGCTGCTGAAATCAGGTTTTTAAAACACCAAGTTCCCCTATTTTAAACTACTTGTAACACATTAAAAGTTGAATGGACTTGTTACATAATTAACCCTTTTAATTATGTAACACAAGACACATTATTAATGTTCATTAGTTAGATGATAAGATATATATAATTAACCTTTTAATTATATAACTTATACACCCTAAAATATAAAACCAACTAATTACATTAAGATGTTGATATGTTATATAATTAAACCCTTTTAATGTATAACATAAGAACATATATTATTTGATGTTATTCAAGCCATTTGAATGACAATTCAAATAATAATAATTCATTAACAAATTATCCATAAAATTTGTTGTATCTCTAATTTCTTTAAATTAGAAAACCCATTTTCTAATTTGGTGCTCAAATTTAATTGCATGATTGTAGGATTCCATATGCCCAAGACACGTAGAATATTGATGCGGTTAGTACGTCATGATCCAAGTCGAGTTATACCCAATAACAAGCTTAGCAAACACCAATTAATATTTAATTGATGATATGATCATGCAATTAAATATTTTACATCAATTTAGAAAATGGGTTTTCTAAATAAGTTGCATATGAGAAGGAACAACTTAATTAGAATATTTTGTTCAATGGTATTATTTCAAGTGTTATTTAAGCAAGTAAGATAACATTAAATAATATTAGGAGTGTATAACTAATACAATTAAAAGGTTAATTGCATATCTAGTTAAAAGACTAGTTAAAACAATGTGTATTTTTTAAAGGGGGAAACCTTTTTTATTTAAAAGTTTCGGCCGCCCCCCTTGCATGTGATTGGCTCTTTTTCCTTCTTGAGAATACACATCTTTAACTACTAACACACTCTTCCAAACACCTCTTACAATACATGAAGGTAATCCCAGACGCATCCGCTATTGGATCCATCATGTATGCAATGATATGCACTCGGCCGGACGTTTCGTGCGCATTAAGCATGACAAGCCGATACCAGCAAAATCCTGGAAGCAGTCATTGGATGGCTGTTAAGAACATACTTAAGTACCTGAGGAGGACTAAAGATATGTTCCTAATCTATGGATCTGGTGATGAGGAACTCGTAGTAAAAGGTTACACGGATGCGAGTTTCCAAACCGATCGTGATGATTCACGGTCACAATCGGGATATATTTTCATTTTGAATGGAGGAGCTGTCTCTTGGAAGAGCTCCAAACAGGATATGGTGGCTCTATCAACTACAGAATCAGAATACGTCGCCGCCTCATTGGCAGCTCAAGAAGCTGCATGGTTGAAGAAATTCATTGCTGATCTAGGGGTTGTCCCTTCCATTAAGGACCCCCTAGAAATCTTTTGTGATAACGAAGGTGCGATTGCTCAAATCAAGGAACCTCGTGCTCATCAAAAGACTAGGCACATTGAGCAGAGATTAAACTATATACAAGATGAAGTTGAAAAGGGAAAGATATGTATTCGCAATGTAACACCCGTATATTTCTTTTAAAGAAATAAAAGAATAAAAGAGAAAGAAAATGGGGAAAAGAAAGTCAACCCCAAAGTTGAGGGACCAAAAGTGTAAAAAGGGGCTAAGTTGGTGAAAAGTTGGTAAAAAGGTGGCATGGCCGCCCATTTCACCCTGCACAATATCTTCGTTCGATTTTTAGAGAGAGAAAGAAGACAGAAGCTTCGGGTTTGAGAAGGAAATTCAAGCAAGATTCAAATTCAAGGTAAGAATTCGTGAAATTTAGTTGTTCTTGGCTAACCTTAGCCTCGGTTATATGCTTACATGTGTTTGTATGTGTTCGAATGTGTGTTTAGAAAATTTCTAAGTGTTGGAATCGTTTGAAGAAGCTCGGGTGAAGAGTGTTAAGATTGGAAGCAGCAAAGGTGAGTTCTAGACCCCGTATTTCACATGTTTTACAAACTTTTGGGGCTGGAAATACATGTAAAAATGTTTTACACTTATTATGAATGTTGCCCGTATGTGCATGCGTATGTATGTTAGTGATTTATGTTATGATTCATGCTTAGTATTGTATGTACATGTTTAGAACTAAGCATTATGAGGTTTGGGGACTGGGATATGAATTAGATACATGATTAGGCTGCTAATACGACTAATAAGATTAAATAGTGGTCATATGTCTGAAACTTTGACTTAGAAAACCAAGTACAAGGTGATATGTCTAAATAGTGCTTATACGACCCATGAAACTTGCCTTAGAAATATTTTAAGGGTTATATGTCTGAACAGTGGTCGTATGACCAGTAGAAATTTTCTAAGTATGGGGTTATATGTCTGAACAGTGGTCGTATGACCAGTAGAAATTTTCTAAGTATGGGGGTTATATGTCTGAACAGTGGTCGTATGACCAGTAGAAATTTTCTAAGTATGGGGTTATATGTCTGAACAGTGGTCGTATGACCAATAGAAATTTTCTAAGTATGGAGGTTATATGTCTGAACAGTGGTCGTATGACCAGTAGAAATTTCCTAAGTATGGGGGATGATACGACCGAACAGTGGTCGTATGACCTGTAAGAATTTCCTAAGTCTGGGGATGATACGACTGAACAGTGGTCGTATGACTAGAAAATTTTCTAAGTTTAAGGTGAAACGACTGAGCAGGGCTCATACGACTGAGCAGGGCTCATACGACTGAATAGGGCTCATACGCCCAAACACTTAGAATTTTTACAGAAATTTTCTAGAAATCTGATTTACGGGGTTTTGACCAGAGTTGACCAGGGTTAATAAATGATGATGTTTTATGAATGTAATGATGATAATTGATTGACCCTTATTACTACTGATTTTATTATCAGTATTTTATTATTGTTAACAATATTATTATTATTTTAATATTGTTAAGTATGTACTGGCATGACGAAGAGTGACTAAGATTTAACGAAGAGCATAATCATTAATAAGTAAAATGTTAATGATAATGAGAAATGGAACGTAAAGTGAAAGATAATGAAAGAGGAACATGATGAATGAATGCATGCATTAATAAATGAACGAATGAACGTAAGAAAGGCTTGCAAGCAAATGAATGGAGGTGCACACCCCTGGCAGGTGTTAGCTCAACTGTGATGCGGGTTAGCTACCCCGAAGGATGCACACAGGGTCAATCTTTGAGATTGATAATGAGGTGAGCAACTATGTGTTGCAACAGACTCGGTTAGCAGGCAAATCATGAGATTTGCCACTGAGATGAGCAGCCGTGTGCTGCAACAGACTTGGCTAACATATTGATAATGAGGTGAGCAACTACGTGTTGCAACAGACTCGGTTAGCAGGCAAATCATGAGATTTGCCACTGAGGTGAGCAGCCGTGTGCTGCAACAGACTTGGCTAACATATGAAAGAATGTAATGTGAATGTATGAATGAAATGAATGAACGTACGAAAGAATGTAATGAACGTATGAATGAAAGAAATGATCGTACGTATGCAATGAATGTATGAATGAAATGAATGTATGAACGTACGTAATATATGAATGAATGAAAGTAAGATACGTACGAATGAAAGAACTAATATGAAAGGAAGAATACGAAAGAATATGAATGTGAACGATAAACGGCACACGAACGAAAGTTAATGAATGAACGACGAAGATAATAATAATATTATCTGTGTACGTACTTGTGTGACCGCATGTAAGTAAAGAAAGGTTTTCCTTGAAATGAAAAGTAAAGTATTTTAATCTACAAAACTAGAACTCACTCAGCAACGCTGACTTTTATGTATTTTCCAGTTGGCAGGTAACAGGTTGCTGAGGATGGCACACGGGGATGGCTACACGGAGGGCAAGACTGACATCCATTTATGTTTTGACGATACTGTTGTTTTGTAATTCATTCGACTAATTATTTTGTGACCAATGAACTAGAATGTATTGCTTAACAACAACATTTTAAAATGAATGAAGGGTTTTGCCAACTTAATTCCGCTGCTTAATTTAATAATATGTATGTACTATGCTGTGAATGACCAACTGCGAGGTGCCCGGGAACGGGGCCTTACAAGTTGGTATCAGAGCTAAAGTTTAAGTGAAATGGGTAAAATTTTCAAAATAAACCTTAACTTAAACTGAAAATGGGACAAGGAGAGGGATGTCAGCCCGAGTAGCCATGTGCCATCAGGTATTGTTTTTCTTAAGAGCTAATCAGTATTATGTGCGTGTGCTATGTGATTTATGTGTTCTTAGTAGATTTAGATGCTGATGTGGTCAGGATAGGAAGTGCTTGGGGTGTGAAGAGTAAAGTAAGTGGCTAATCACAACTGGCCACTGTAATTAGGGACTTACTATACTTGACATAAACTGAGCTGTTCCTTGAATGACTGTTTTAGTGTTTGAATCTTATAGTGCATAGGAGAATGGCTGGGAAGAAACCTTCTAAGGCTGCTAGAGGTAGAGGTCGTCTGCGTACGACTAGGAGCAGTGCTAAAGCTCCTAAGACGACTCCTGTGAACCCCGAGGTTCCTGACCAGAATGAAGAAACTGAGAATGCTAGTCTGAATGCCTCAGCTAGGGAGGCGATTGCTGATGAGGTACACCAGGTCCTACAGGCAGTTATGCCATCTGTAGTGACCGATGTTATTCGAGCTATGAGGAACGAGGAGAGGAAGGAGAAGGAGGACAGGAGAGGGTCGACTGGAAAGGAAAGCAAGGGAGAAGAGGAACGACCGGATCCTGAGATAGTAGTATCTGATGAGGAAGGGGATGATGTAGTAGGGGTGACGACCAAGGGGTGCAGTTACGGGGCATTTCAGAGGTGCAAGCCCCCGACTTTCGATGGCAATGGCACTACTGCAACCGCTCACCGATGGGTAAGGGAGATGGAAGTGGTACTCGAGATCAGCGAGTGCCGTGAGGATCAGAAGGTGAAGTTTGCCACCCACTCCTTTACTGACTCAGCACTATGTTGGTGGGACAATATTGTCCAAGCTGAGGGCAGCAGGGCCATAGGCAAAATGAAGTGGCCCGAGTTGAAGAAGCTGGTAGTTGAGGAATTATGCCCCCACAGGGAACTCGATAAGGTTGAGAGGGAGTTCCTACAACTCGAGGCGGGAACCATGACACACCAGCAGTATACTACCAAATTCAATGAGATGGCGAGGGTGGTGCCGGATCAAGTGACACCGGTATCTCGAAAGATTAACCGGTACATTCAGGGACTGCCAGCTGACATCCGCAGGCACTTGATTACTGCCCGACCAAGCACCTTTAGGTCGGCGGTAGACTTAGATAGGAGGCTCTATGACGAGAGGGAAGTGATGGTGGTGGAGTCAAAGAAAGCCGGTGGTGCTAACCGGAACTGGAATGGGAAACTGTTCGGGCGTGGTGGCTTTACCCCGAATAACAAGAAGGCTAGAAGGGATGACCGTAGGGTGGGGTCACCAAGCTCGGGACCCAAAAGGTGTGACAAGTGTGGTAAGGAGCACGGTGGTGAATGTAGGTGGGGGTTAAACGTCTGTTTCAGGTGTGGGAAATCCGGTCACATGGCTAGGGACTGTAAGGCTGCGAGATGTTTCAACTGCGGCGAAGTGGGTCATATGAGTAAGGATTGTAGGAAGTCGAGGGTCGAGAGTTCCGGGGCAAAGAAGACGGCCGGGACTGAAGGGCAGAGGACAAGTGCCAGAGCTTTCACCATGACCAGAGAGGAGGCTAGGACGGACCCCGATGTTGTGTCAGGTACGTTTCTAGTAATTCAGACTCTTGCTTCTGTGTTATTTGATTCTGGTGCTAGTAAGAGTTTCATTTCTGCTACTTTCTGTGCTAAATTGCCTGTTAGTAGTAAATGCATTGATGAGCCCTTTGAAGTAGAAACCGCTATTGGTAAGTCCACTAGAGTTACTAATGTGATAGAGGACTGTGCCATAGAGTTAGAAGGTCATAGGTTTGCTGCTAGATTACATGTGATGCCCCTAGGTGGATTTGATGTAGTACTAGGGATGGATTGGTTGGCAACCTACGAAGCGAATATCGTATGTCGAAAGAAGATGATTAGATTGACGGCATTTGACGGAAGTCTGGTGACAATATACGGTGATCGAGTAACGATGATTCCGAAGGTGATTTCGATGGCGGTGGCGGGGAAGTGCATGAGGCGTGGGTGCAACGCCTACTTATGTTACGTAAAGGATGTGGAAGCGCCAACACCACAACTATCTGATGTTCTGGTTGTGTGTGAGTTTCCAGATGTGTTCCCGAAAGACTTATCGGGATTGCCACCTGACCGTGAAATCGAATTTCAAATCGACTTAATACCCGGTGCCCAACCTGTCGCCAAGGCACCGTATCGATTAGCTCCTACGGAGATGAAGGAGTTGATGGAGCAACTGCAAGAGTTGCTTGACAAGGGCTTCATTAGACCGAGTATCTCTCCTTGGGGTGCTCCGGTCTTATTTGTGAAAAAGAAGGACGGTAGCATGAGAATGTGTATCGACTACCGTGAATTGAACAAGTTGACCATAAAGAATCGGTATCCGTTACCGAGGATCGATGACTTGTTCGACCAGCTCCAGGGTGCCAGTTGGTTCTCGAGGATAGATCTTCGATCTGGTTACCATCAATTGAAGGTAAAGGAGCAGGACATTCCTAAAACAGCTTTTCGGACGCGCTACGGTCACTACGAGTTTCTCGTCATGTCTTTTGGGTTGACCAATGCGCCAGCTGCTTTTATGGATTTGATGAACCGAGTGTGTCGGCCAATGTTAGATAAATCAGTGATTGTGTTCATCGATGATATCCTGATTTATTCGAGAGGCAAAGAAGAGCATGCCGGTCACATTCGGGAAGTATTGGAGACTTTGAGAAGAGAGAAACTGTATGCTAAGTTCTCCAAATGTGCATTCTGGCTACGCGAGGTGCAATTTCTGGGTCACGTGGTAAATGCAGAGGGAATCATGGTGGACCCAGCAAAGGTTGAGGCTGTGATGCAATGGAAATCACCAAAGACGCCATCCGAGATTCGTAGCTTCTTGGGATTGGCGGGCTATTACAGGAGATTCATTCAGGACTTCTCCAAGATAGCCTCACCTTTGACAAAATTGACCCGTAAGGACGTGAAATTCGTGTGGGGTCGAGAGCAGGAGACTGCCTTTGAGGAGTTGAAGACAAGACTAACACAAGCTCCTGTTTTGACATTGCCCGAGGGGAATGAAGACTTAGTGGTCTATTCAGATGCATCTTATTCCGGGCTAGGTTGCGTGTTGATGCAACGTGGAAGGGTAATCGCCTATGCATCTTGACAACTGAAGACCCACGAAGTCAACTATCCCACACACGACCTAGAACTAGCTGCGGTGGTTTTCGCGTTGAAGATTTGGCGGCACTATCTCTACGGGACGAAGTGCACCATCTTCACGGACCACAAGAGCTTGAAGTACTTCTTCGAGCAGAAGGACCTAAACATGAGGCAGAGGCGGTGGTTGGAGCTGATAAAGGATTATGATTGTGAGATCCATTACCACACGGGCAAAGCCAATGTGGTGGCTGATGCCCTTAGCCGAAAGGAAAGGCCTGAGCCGATCCGGGTGAAGGCTTATCAATTAATCATAACCTCCGATGTGATGACACAGGTTAAGGAGTTTCAAGACGAGGCTTTGAAAGAAGATCGAATTAACTCCGAAAGGATGAGAGGTCTAGTTACGGAATTGGGTGAGAACACTCTTGGTGTTAAGACCCGATTTGGGCGAATGTGGATTCCTCGATACGGGGATCTACGTGAAAAGATCATGGATGAGGCCCATAAAACTCGATACTCCATTCACCCCGGTGCTACCAAAATGTACCACGATATGAGGAAGGATTACTGGTGGCCGGGTATGAAACGTGACGTAGTGGAGTACGTGAGTAAATGCCTAACTTGCTTACAAGTAAAGGCAGAACACTAGAAGCCTTACGGGAAGATCCAACCGTTGGATATACCCGAGTTGAAGTGGGAGCACATCACCATGGACTTCATTACGAAGTTACCACGTACCCCTAAAGGGTATGATGCTATATGGGTGATAGTTGACCGCTTGACAAAGAGTGCCCACTTCCTACCGATCCGCGAAACGTACTCATCTGAAAGATTGGCGGATCTGTTCATCAAGGAAATTGTAGCTCGTCATGGTGTACCGGTGTCTATTGTGTCTGATCGTGACACCCGGTTTACCTCCAAGTTTTGGAAGAGATTTCATGATGCAATGGGGACGAGGATACACATTAGTACATCATATCACCCTCAGACAGACGGTCAGTCTGAGAGGACGATCCAAACACTCGAAGACATGCTTCAGGCGTGCGTGATCGATTTTGGAGGAAGTTGGGATGATCACTTGCCGTTAGCAGAATTCTCGTACAACAATAGCTATCATGCCAGTATTGGCATGCCACCCTACGAGATACTATACGGTAGGAGATGTAGGACGCCCATATGTTGGGGAGACATTGGGCAGAAAGAACTGGGAGGTGTTGAGATGATTGAAGCAACGACTGAGAAATTGGAAAGGATCAAAGCCTTCATGAAGGCGGCGAAAGATAGGCAAAAGTCGTATGCTGACAAGAGGCGAAGACCGATAGAGTTCAAGGTTGGTGACCGAGTCATATTGAAGGTCTCACCTTGGAAAGGGATTATCAGATTCAAAAAAAGAGGTAAGCTAAGCCCGAGGTACATAGGACCTTTCCGAATTGTCGCACGAGTAGGAGAGGTGGCCTATCGACTTGAACTGCCAGATGAGTTAAGTGGAATTCATCCCACATTCCATGTATCTCATCTGAGGAAGTGCTTAGCTGATGAAGATATGATTGTTCCACTGGAGGATATTGAAGTAGACGAACGACTGAATTACGTGGAGCAACCAGTGGCAATCATTGATCGTAAAGAAAAGAGGTTGAGGAATAAAGTGGTTCCTGTTGTGCGTGTACAGTGGAAGCACAGGAAGGGATCCGAGTCTACGTGGGAGACTGAGGAGGAGATGAGACAACATTACCCACATCTGTTTGAGGAATAACAGGTTTCGGGGACGAAACCTATATAAGAGGGGTGGACTTGTAACACCCGTATATTTCTTTTAAAGAAATAAAAGAATAAAAGAGAAAGAAAATGGGGGAAAAGAAAGTCAACCCCAAAGTTGAGGGACCAAAAGTGTAAAAAGGGGCTAAGTTGGTGAAAAGTTGGTAAAAAGGTGGCATGGCCGCCCATTTCACCCTGCACAATATCTTCGTTCGATTTTTAGAGAGAGAAAGAAGACAGAAGCTTCGGGTTTGAGAAGGAAATTCAAGCAAGATTCGAATTCAAGGTAAGAATTCGTGAAATTTAGTTGTTCTTGGCTAACCTTAGCCTTGGTTATATGCTTACATGTGTTTGTATGTGTTCGAATGTGTGTTTAGAAAATTTCTAAGTGTTGGAATCGTTTGAAGAAGCTCGGGTGAAGAGTGTTAAGATTGGAAGCAGCAAAGGTGAGTTCTAGACCCCGTATTTCACATGTTTTACAAACTTTTGGGGCTGGAAATACATGTAAAAATGTTTTACACTTATTATGAATGTTGCCCGTATGTGCATGCGTATGTATGTTAGTGATTTATGTTATGATTCATGCTTAGTATTGTATGTACATGTTTAGAACTAAGCATTATGAGGTTTGGGGACTGGGATATGAATTAGATACATGATTAGGCTGCTAATACGACTAATAAGACCAAATAGTGGTCATATGTCTGAAACTTTGACTTAGAAAATCAAGTACAAGGTGATATGTCTAAATAGTGCTTATACGACCCATGAAACTTGCCTTAGAAATATTTTAAGGGTTATATGTCTGAACAGTGGTCGTATGACCAGTAGAAATTTTCTAAGTATGGGGTTATATGTCTGAACAGTGGTCGTATGACCAGTAGAAATTTTCTAAGTATGGGGGTTATATGTCTGAACAGTGGTCGTATGACCAGTAGAAATTTTCTAAGTATGGGGGTTATATGTCTGAACAGTGGTCGTATGACCAGTAGAAATTTTCTAAGTATGGGGGTTATATGTCTGAACAGTGGTCGTATGACCAGTAGAAATTTCCTAAGTATGGGGGATGATACGACCGAACAGTGGTCGTATGACCTGTAAGAATTTCCTAAGTCTGGGGATGATACGACTGAACAGTGGTCGTATGACTAGAAAAATTTTCTAAGTTTAAGGTGAAACGACTGAGCAGGGCTCATACGACTGAGCAGGGCTCATACGACTGAATAGGGCTCATACGCCCAAACACTTAGAATTTTTACAGAAATTTTCTGGAAATCTGATTTACGGGGTTTTGACCAGAGTTGACCAGGGTTAATAAATGATGATGTTTTATGAATGTAATGATGATAATTGATTGACCCTTATTACTACTGATTTTATTTCAGTATTTTATTATTGTTAACAATATTATTATTATTTTAATATTGTTAAGTATGTACTGGCATGACGAAGAATGACTAAGATTTAACGAAGAGCATAATCATTAATAAGTAAAATATTAATGATAATGAGAAATGGAACGTAAAGTGAAAGATAATGAAAGAGTAACATGATGAATGAATGCATGCATTAATAAATGAACGAATGAACGTAAGAAAGGCTTGCAAGCAAATGAATGGAGGTGCACACCCCTGGCAGGTGTTAGCTCAACTGTGATGCGGGTTAGCTACCCCGAAGGATGCACACAGGGTCAATCTTTGAGATTGATAATGAGGTGAGCAACTATGTGTTGCAACAGACTCGGTTAGCAGGCAAATCATGAGATTTGCCACTGAGATGAGCAGCCGTGTGCTGCAACAGACTTGGCTAACATATTGATAATGAGGTGAGCAACTACGTGTTGCAACAGACTCGGTTAGCAGGCAAATCATGAGATTTGCCACTGAGGTGAGCAGCCGTGTGCTGCAACAGACTTGGCTAACATATGAAAGAATGTAATGTGAATGTATGAATGAAATGAATGAACGTACGAAAGAATGTAATGAACGTATGAATGAAAGAAATGATCGTACGTATGCAATGAATGTATGAATGAAATGAATGTATGAACGTACGTAATATATGAATGAATGAAAGTAAGATACGTACGAATGAAAGAACTAATATGAAAGGAAGAATACGAAGAATATGAATGTGAACGATAAACGGCACACGAACGAAAGTTAATGAATGAACGACGAAGATAATAATAATATTATCTGTGTACGTACTTGTGTGACCGCATGTAAGTAAAGAAAGGTTTTCCTTGAAATGAAAAGTAAAGTATTTTAATCTACAAAACTAGAACTCACTCAGCAACGCTGACTTTTATGTATTTTCCAGTTGGCAGGTAACAGGTTGCTGAGGATGGCACACGGGGATGGCTACACGGAGGGCAAGACTGACATCCATTTATGTTTTGACGATACTGTTGTTTTGTAATTCATTCGACTAATTATTTTGTGACCAATGAACTAGAATGTATTGCTTAACAACAACATTTTAAAATGAACGAAGGGTTTTGCCAACTTAATTCCGCTGCTTAATTTAATAATATGTATGTACTATGCTGTGAATGACCAACTGTGAGGTGCCCGGGGACGGGGCCTTACACGCAAAGTTCACACGGATCAAAACATTGCGGATCCTCTCACGAAGCTCCTTGAAAAGGCAAAGCATGAAGGTCATACTTATGCCATGGGACTTCGATATTCTAGTGATTGGATTTGATCTGTAAATTTTGTATTTGGATATGAGGAACTCTTTATTATTTGAATAAAATTATTTGGTTATAATGTTTCAATTAATGTTCCAATTTAGTATGTTTAATCCATGAGTAAATTGTTTACTATAAATGTCCGTAGTCATTAAGACTTGTGGGAACAAGTGTGAGGGTAAGATTATTATGAACTTGGATTGGTTGATATTCATAAGGATGAATATAGAGCAATGGGTTGCTACCAAGGTTCATAGATATTTGTAGGATACAAATATTGGACTAACCCGCATCTCAAATTTTACTACATAGAATCTTCTAGATTGATCATAAGTAAATTTTAGTAAAAGACAAATATCATTTGGTATCCTCAGACCTGGGATACATATTGGGTTTTGATATTCACCTGGTGTTATACCTTGAACTAGTTCTTCACTATCCTGAAATATTGAACAATACATAAGGCTATGTTTAGGTGTGACACGAGGTGTTTGTGAGAAACGTATGTAGTCAAGATGGGATTTGTTCCTCTTATTCGTTGAGAGCAAGATGTCTAAGGCCTGATTAAGTTAAATCAACAAGGAATGATCATTCTGTGTCCTTGGATTTAACATGACATCTGTAACAAAAGGAAAAATGATTGATTCACCTAAATCATTTCAAGTAGGATGCTTGAATGGGATGATGTTATTGAATGGCTATAAGTCATGCGTATTAAGAGTAGTAAGCCGTTGTTAGGTGGTATTAATTGCTTGCATCAATCTTCTATGAATCTTGTGCAAGTGGGAGATTGTAGGATTCCATATGCCCAAGACATGTAGAATATTGATGTGGTTAGTACGTCATGATCCAAGTCGGGTTATACCCAATAACAAGCTTAGCAAACACCAATTAATATTTAATTGATGATATGATCATGCAATTAAATATTTTACACCAATTTAGAAAATGGGTTTTCTAAATAAGTTGCATATGAGAAGGAACAACTTAATTTGAATATTTTGTTCAATAGTATTATTTCAAGTGTTATTTAAGCAAGTTAGATAACATTAAATAATATTAGAAGTGTATAACTTATACAATTAAAAGGTTAATTGTATATCTAGTTAAAAGACTAGTTAAAACAATGTGTATTTTTTAAAGGGGGAAACCTTTTTTATTTAAAAGTTTCGGCCGCCCCCTTGCATGTGATTGGCTCTTTTTCCTTCTTGAGAATACACATCTTTAACTACTAACACACTCTTCCAAACACCTCTTACAATACATGCAATAGACTCAAAAAACTCCTCTCTCTCTCTCTCAATCCTTACGGCCAGGCAGCAGCTTTGGAGGGGTTTTTGGAGTGATTTGGTGTTGTTTTCTTCCTAACAAGAAGGTGTTTTGCAAAGGGATTGGGGTATACAAGCTTGAGGGGTCCTTACCTTGGAGCCTTGGCCGATTTTGAGCATCAACCATCCACTTTTCTGTCGATTTTAAGCTGCTGGGAAGGTAGTTCTTCACAGCTCATTGTAGCTGTGATTTTATGTAGTTTTACATATGTTCATAGCTTGCTTATTCACATATTATGATCCTTTGTTTTTGGGTTTGTTTTAAACATATATATGTCACCATAAGGACATGAAATTTCAGTTTTATAATCATGTTTCTAAATATATTTCCGCTATGTTTTTCTGAAAGTTTAAGAGGTTAAACTTTGGTTTTATGGACAAAAAAACCCATCAATAATCATATCATCAAATAAATATTTATTGGCGTTTGATAAGCTTGTTATTGGGTATGACCCGACTTGGATCATGACGTACTAACCACATCAATGTTCTATGTGTCTTGGGCATACAGGATCTAACAATCTCCCACTTGCACAAGATTCATAGGCGATGATGCAAGCAGTAAATACCGCCTAACAACGGTTTACTACCCTTAATACGCATGACTTTAAAGCCATTCAATAACATCATCCCCTTCAAGTTCCAAACTTGAAATGATTTAGGTGAATCGATCATCTATCCTTTTGTTACAGATGTCCTGTTAAATCCAAAGACACAGAATGATCATTACTTGTTGATTTAACTTAATCAGGCCTTAGACATCTTGCTCTCAACGAATAAGAGGAACAAATCCCATCTTGACCGCAACGTTTCTCACAATCACCTTGTGTCACACCTGAACATAGCCTTATGTACTATCCATTATTTCTGATAGTGAAGAACTAGCTCAAAGTATAACATTTGGTGAATATCAAAACCCAATATGCATCTCAGGTCTGAGGATACCAAATGATATTCGCCTTTACTCAAATTTTGCTTATGATCAATCAAAGAGATTCCATGTTGTAAATTTGAGATGCGGGTCAGTCCAATATTTGCATCCCACAAATATTTATGAACCTTGGTGGCAACCAATTACTCTATATTCATACCTTATGAATATCTACCAATCCATGTTCATAATAGTCTTACGTTCATATTTGTTCCCACAAATATGACAGACTACGGACATTTAGAATAATAAATATATTCATGGATATAAACATGCTAAAAGGGAACATAAGTCAAATATATAAAAGAGTTAAATATTACAATTGTTCCATACTTTAAATACTAAACAGATCAATTCCAATCACTAGAATATCGAAGTCCTAAGGCATAAGTATGACCCTCATACTTTGCCCTCACAAGGAGCTTCGTGAGTGGATCCGCAATGTTTTGATCTTTATGAACTTTACGAATACATATCTTTACCCTTTTTCAACTCCATCCCTTATGATGTTGAATCTCCACTCAAGGTGCTTAGTCTTTTGATGAGTACGGGGTTCCTTGATTTGAGCAATCACACCCATGTAATTACCAAAGATTTCTAGGGGGTCTTGAATGGTAGAGACCACCCTTAGATAAGCAATGGACAAACTTATCCATGCAGCTTCCCAAGCTGCCAATGAAGTGCCTATGTATTCGGATTTTATAGTGAACAATGCTACCGTGTCTAGCTTTGAACATTTCAAGGATACTTCTCCTCCATTCATAATGGAAGTATACCCGATTATTATCGAGAATCATCTCGATCAGTTTTGGAAGCCCACATCCGTGTAACCCTTTACAATGACTTCCTCTTCAACAGATTCGTATATTAGAAACATATCCTTAGTCTGTAGGATTCTATGTGCCCAAGACACATAGAATATTGATGCGGTTAGTACGTTATGATCCAAGTCGGGTTATACCCAAAAACAAGCTTAGCAAACACAAATTGATATTTAATTGATGATATGATCATGCAATTAAATATAAACACCAATTTAGAAAAATGGCTTTTCTAAATTAAATGCATAAGAGATAGAACAACTTATTTAGATACTTTGTTCAAATATTATTATTTGAAATGTTATTTAACTTAGTTAAATAATATCAAATAATAAATGGGTATATAGGTTATACAATTAAGTGTTAATTATGCAACTTGTTAGTTCAACTAGTTACTAATATGAGCTGATAAAATTTTGAGGGAGAAAACCTCAAAAGATTTAAAAATAGGCCGCCCCCCTCTCTATTTTGATTGGACCATTTTGCTTCTTGAAAATCTCTATCATTAACTAGTTGGACACACTACCATCTCATCACATTACATGCAAAAAAGACTAAACAAATCTCTCTCTCTCTCTCCCCCAAATGCTACGGCCAAAACGGCAGCAACATCAAAGGTTTTAGTTGAGCATTTTGTGTTAGTTTTTGGTGTTGAATCTCCCTAACAAGAGGTGTTTGCAAGGAGGCTTTGGGTATACACACTTGAGGGTTCCTCTTCTTGGAACCTTGGTCGATTTCATCTCCATTTCATCTAACTTGCTGCTGAAACATCACGATTTTGAAGGCTGTTGGCAGCTTTCTTTTGGAGTTTTGGTGTCCAAGTCCAAGCAACCATGATGCTTGCTTAGAGGCTTATGGGAAGGAACACTTGAAGACTTCTATTCTTCAAAGTCTTGGCCATTTTTCAGCCTCCTTTCAGCCTTCTTTTGGTCGTATTTGATAGCATCCAGAAAGGTAGTATCTTGGTATGACCAAGTCATATTTTGGGTGTTCTTATCATATTGTATGCTAGTTTATCCACATAATAAAGATCCTAATGTTATGGGTTTGTTATTTTACACATTAGAAAGATAATTTTCAGAAACTTTAACATGTTTTAAAGTATCATTCCGCTGCGTTTCATATGTTTAAATGGTTAAACAAGCTGAAAATAGTGTAACAAACCCCTTCAATGGCATCTAGAGCCGGTTATGTGGAAACTAGCATCATTATCTTTTAAAAATCGGTTTTTAAGGGATGTTAATCAACTTATTAGAGGCTGATTTTGGTTGATTTAATAAACCCCATGTCTTTCAAAGTTATATCTTCATGCTTATGATTAAACTTTGAAAGATACGAATGTCAATTGGTTGATATATTTGGATGTTGTTTGTTTGGACAAACAAACCCTAATTTTCAGTTTATGTTGGCTGAAAATTTGGGGTTTGATGGGGTTTATTTAGTTTGATGAATGATGTTTACGATTGTTCTTTTAATAGTGCATAACCTAGCTTTTTGGCCTTGTGTTGTTTGGATGTATGCAATGGTTGTTTTGTTTGTTCAATGGGGTTGTATATATATTTATTTGTGCTTTGTTTAAAATGTAATTTATTTATTATTGGGTTGTAATAAATAATAGATTAGGTGTATTTTTCATTTTACTAGATATCTTGTATTAGGACTTTATATCTTGTAATATGAAGACATACATATTGGAAGCACAAAGGAAGGTCATAAGAGAAACATGGAGCATTTTGGATGCGGTTTCAAGTGGGAGGCTTTTGGAAGCTTTCTATATGTTTTTGTTATGACCTTAGGAATGCCTATGGACCACACTTGTGATGGCAAACAAGTATGGACCACTTTAGATGCTATGGTTATGCACATATGCACATGTGATTGATTATATTATGCTTGTTTGATTGTGATTTTATGAATGATTGTATGATATTTGGATATGACAAACAATCTTAATAAAATGATCTTAACAAGCTAATATAAAAATGGTTCTTAATCATTAAGTGTTAATAAATGGTTATTAAAAGGATTAATGGTTTTATAATAAAATGGGATTTATTAAAAGAACCATAGGGTATCTTGTATTTGAAAGCATGCAAATACAAGTACGTAGAAGTTTTCTAGACTAGAATTATGAAAACTTTAAATACTAAACAAACAAGTTTAACACCGTCCTTTTGCACAACACTTAAGTCATTTGGAAACTCTTAATGGAATAAAGGTCACCTAACCATTTTGAGGGAACTTGTGACTTAAGGTGGGAATACCACATTAGTGGGATAAAGGTCACCTAACCACTTATGTTGGTAAACTCACATGTGTGTGCAAGTAGGGTAACTTGATTTGCAAACCATGTTAAATGGATCACCTACAATATGGTCTCCAAATGGTGTTGATGGGATTAACATGCCGACTTTACATATGATGTTCAAAAGTCAATCCCATACCTCTAGAAGTTGCAAGTGGTTGCAACCGTCAATCGTTGACCACCTTATTAATTTAAATCGTGGGATAAAGGTCACCTAACCACAGTTTAAATGTAATGCTGGGTTCTAGATTTTAATAAAAAAATGACCTTAAAAGGCATTAATTATTAAAAAATAGCAATATCGAAAATACTAAAATAGATCTTTGTTAAATTTTGTAGATGGCCACCAATAATGAAAATCACGATAACTCATCCACGTCCAACCAATCATTACGAGCGATCCTCCAAAAGGAACGCCTAAATCATAACAACTTTATTGATTGGTATCGAAACTTGAGAATCGTTCTCAAGCAAGAGAGAAGATCATATGTTTTAGACGACCCTATCCCCGATCAACCTACTGAGGATGATGAGGAGGCCTATAACGATTGGCTAAAATACACTGAGGACTCCGTCCAAGTGTCTTGTCTCATGCTAGTGAGCATGACTCCGGATCTCCAAAAGGAGTATAAACATCACGGAGCTTACGATATAATAACCCAGCTGAAGGAAACGTTCCAACAGCAAGCAAGGGTTGAGCGCTTTGAAACGGTTCGAGCACTCCATGCATGTCGTTTGGACGACAACCAATCTATTTCATCTTATGTACTTAAGATGAAAAGTCATATTGACCGCCTCGAGAGGCTTAATTGTCCCGTCTCGAAGTAATTGGCCACGGATTTGATCATAAA